>BQNB010012886.1:9592-75551 GCA_026074375.1 Tanacetum coccineum
TACTTGTCATTTTAATTTACTGTCATTTAAATCCAGTCATTGTAATTTTTCGTAAGTTAATGAAATTTCAAGTTTTCTTTAATTATTGTCATTTACTTAAATTGTCATTCAAATACTGTTGTTAAGCTCTTACATAAGCTTCTGTTTCATCAAAAGCTTATATAAAAGTTTGTTTATAATTCTGTCTTAAAAAACCAAAAATCATAAAAATCTGTCAAAGATTCATGGAGCATGGTAAATCTTGGATGGCCATGGGTTTAGTGCTTTTTGGGAAGCATATAGGTTGGTGTAAGCTGATTTGAAAGCTTATTCCCTTGCCAAAAGCTATGGACCTTTGTGAGTTTCCATCATATCATTTTTCAATTTTTGCTTATTACTGTTCATTTGCTTATTTCTGCTTATTTATGCTTAGTTATGTTAGTTTATGCTTACTTGTCTCTGTTTAATGCTTACATGTTCTTTGTTTTAGTTTTTATTTTAAACTGCCTTTAATTGCTTTTAACTGCTTATTGCTTATTTGCTTATTTTAGTGCCTATTGCTTTGTTCTTATTGCTTATTCTTGCTTAGGATTAATTTGTTACCATCTGTTTTCAAACCCTTTTGCTTAAATCAGTCTAAATCGTCTTAAAATTGCATCATGAAAACTTAAAGGGGTGTTTGGCATAAGGTGTCAAAAAGGGTCAAATTTGGTTTAAAAACTGTTTTGGTCACTTGGGCAGCTTGCACAAGCCTTTTTAAGCTGTTTTTATTCTGTTTTCAAAAGCTTTTAAGTCTTAAGGCTAGTTTTTAAGTTTTTTCTATAAGTCACTTTGAAACTATGGTGACAAAATAGTTTCATAAGTGCTTATTTGATTTTCAAATTCATTTTTCTTTGCTAATTTAGAAAGCCCTTAGGTCAATCTTTAAGCTCATATAAGCCTTATAGCCATAAGGTTCCACTTAAGAGCTTAAAAATAAGCCAAAAGTGCCCTTGTGGCTGTTTTAACCAACTATTTTTGCCATTTGCTTATTTGCTTGCTTTTAGCTTTTTTGCTTATTTTCTGTGCTTATTTTTGTTTAAACTTGCTTATTAGGTATAATATTAGGTCTGTTTTTGCTTATTTCTGTTTTTCATTAGCTTAATTATTCTAAAAATGCCAAACAGTTTAGCTAAATATATGACTTAGTTAAAATACAAGTTCTGTCACTTTTTTTTGCTTATTTCTTTGCTTATTTCAAGTCTTTGCAAAAAGTTACCTTTTTACGTTTGCTTATTTTTGTGTGTTTTACAAGTGTCCAAAAAGTTTGGCTGTTGTTTTTTTTTTTACAAGTGGTCCCAAAAGAAAATTAAAAAATTTTTTTTTTTTTGAAAGGGAATAAAGCCACCAGGGTTCGACACTGTGACCCACCCCCCCCCCCCTTTAACACACACTCATCCCAAACACAACACACACTAACCATTGGTACCAGTAGGACCATCTGGTTATGTGTTGCACTATTAATTCTTTATAGTCCTTTTAGCCTTTTAAGCATTCAACCACTTTTAGCTTATTCCCAGCTTATACCAATAAGCTGGTAAGCCCTTTTTATTTTTCATAGAATCAGCACTCTTTAAGCTACTTTTCAGTAATTTTTTAGATTTTTCTAAATTCATTTAGTATTTTTAATCTATTTTTCTTTTCAAAACAGTTTTTAATTCATAAAAAATTATTAAAAAATCAAAAAATATATAAATCTTTTTTTTTTTGAATTTTTAAAGAACGGGATTGAATCACGTTAATGTTTTTCGTGTTTTTAAGCTTAAATTGCTTTCGTTTTTGGTTTAGTGTTCTTTGTTCTTGCATTTTAGTCATTTAGGGTTTATTAAAAGTTAAAAAACCATTTTAGGATTAAATTTGACAATTTTGTTTTTTAAGTCGCGTTCGTTTTTAATTTCGTAGATGCTTACGTTTTAGGTTTAGATTTCCTTTACTTGCTTTTTCCCGTAGATTTAGATAACAAAATCAAAATCTTGATTATTCAAGCATAACTTCTCAAACCAAAACTCGATTTTCAAATTCATGGCCTCGTTGGGACATAACGACCCGGGTTCGGTTTTAAACTTTGTGGATAACGAAGCGAGAAACCGATACTTCCGGATATATATTTTTTTATTTGTGAATTTAAACGTATTGCTTTTGGATTTTAAAAGTGATTTATTTATTTTCACCTATATTATATATATAGTATAAATTGCTACATCTGCTACGGCGAATCGGTGTCATATCAGCTTCAACAGTAGTAGAGATCGACTTGACATGATCCCTCGGGTTTGTTTCAGTAGAGCTAGGTAGACTTCCAAATCCTCTTTCCTGTAGTACCTTGCTCATTTGCCCGATTTGAATCTCTAAAGTTTTCATCAAAGCTCTTTGGTTTCGGATAGCTGCGTCAGTGGAAGCTCGAATTTCCTTTATCAAGTTGGATTTTTCTTCATGTCTCTTTGCTGATTTTCTCATAAACTTGCTTAGTGATTCTTCCATTGATTATCTTCGTTCTTGATATGAAGGATTTGCATTGTTCCTTTGGTAGAATCCCAGAGCTGCTACTCTATATTGCCCTCCTTATTGGAAGGGTGCACCAAACTAAGTATAATAAGCTTCTTCAATGGGTTTACCTTCTTCTTTGAGTGGACAGTCTTTGGCATAGTGGGGTCCTTTACATTGCTCACATCCTACTTGAGCAGCATAAACCTTTTCATTCACCTTCTTTATTTCTCTTCCAAGATTGTTGAGTTGTGCTTGAATTGCAGTCAATCCATTAGATGTTTCAGTACTTCTTGTCCTAGATGTTTCATTGTGCCATTTTTGAAAATATTTTGCCATCTCTTGGATGGCTACTTTTGTATTGGCAGCTGTTTTAGTTGGTATGGCACCTTTTGAATCAAGAATTCGTCTAGTTGGAACATCCAATCCATTATAAAACAAGATCACCTCCTGCATCTCTGTCAAGTAGTGTTGAGGGCACTTTATCAAGAGTTCTTTAAATCTCTCCCATGCTTGGTAAAGGGTTTCATCGGGCTCTTGCTAAAAGTTTTTGATCTCCTCCATTTTCTTTGCAGTTCGAGCAGGTGGGCAATACTTTCTTAGAAATTTTGTCTTTAGATCAACCCAGGTTTTAATCGAACTAGACGGTTTGTTTTTTAGCCAATGACTCGCGGCTCCAGTTAAGGACATAGGGAAGACTCGAAACATTATTTGATCTTGAGTAATATTAGGAACATGGAATAAGTCAACAATCTCTAGAACTTTCTCTATATGTTCGTTCACATCTTCATGATCCGAATCGCTAAAGGTGTTGTCTCGTAGTTCCTTAAGAAATTGGCCTTTTAGTTCAAAGTGATCTTTGTCATCGACTTTAGGCCTAGAAATGCCCGATCCATAGTCAGCTAGGGTTTTGCTTATGTATTGTTCCATGGTTTTCGCCATTGTTTCCACAACTTCTTCATTAGAATTCTCTTCTAGATCATAAAATAGATTGAATTCAGGCGATCATGATTCGTTAAGACTTCGTGTCTTGAAAAGCTTCCTAGATGATCGAAATTCTCGTTCTGGCTCCTTGAAAGGCATTAATAGTTCTTTGTTGAACTCCTTGTCATGCACTACCTGAAACAGAGGATAAAGAATCAGTAGGATAGGCTCGGAAGAGAGAAAACACAGAAATACAAAAATCAAATGCAAAAAATCAGCTTTTGTTACTGTTTCAGATGATCGATACGCCGTATTCAATTGATCTTAATACGCCGTATCAATCTATTGAACGGATATGCTGTATTGGTTTAGAAAGTTGGATACACCGTATTTAATGGGAATGGATATGTCGTATCAGGTTATCGACCAGAACAATGTATAGAAAACAATTTAAACATATACATAAACAAATAAACAAATATACAAGAAAATACACAAATACACAAAATTTTTACAAAATTTTACACTAATCTAAATTACACTAATTAATCTAAATTATACTAATCCTTAGATTAATCTTATGTTAAAACAAAAATATTAAATGAAATTCAAGATTAAAATTTCACTCATCGGCAGTGGCACCAAAAACTTGATTGTGTCATCGTATAGGTGTAGTTTATGATAGTTCAAGTTTTAAATTTATATTTTGCCGACTTTACCTAAAACAACACGTTAACGGGTAATGTACCCGGTCAAATGGAGTTTCGTGGTAAGTAGGGTGTTGATCACTAAGAGCGAGAACTAATCTTTAATTTTATCAATATTTTGGTTAACTAAACTAAGTTAATTTAAACTATGTTAATTCTATTCTATGTTAAACTTATGCTAAACCTATGTTAATCCTAATTCTAATGGATAAGAGGGGTTTTAGCCTGAGAGACTGGCACAGGTTTGTGGTGACTTAGATCAATTTAAGACACAATAACACACGCAAGCAAACAGACAAAAGATAGAAGAGCGGTCTAGCCAAATATAAGAAAACTATATTAACCATGATTAATCCAATTAGAACATTGGTTTGTTTATTAAGTGCAATGAATACTTATCTCGAGGCGGCATATCATTCTTAAGACTTAGGCGTTACTTCTTCCTAAGACCTAGACACGTAGAATTCTGTCATAATTAAACGCATCCGCATAAAGCATCCTATTTGCTGATTATAATCTATCTTAGGGGTTAAAGCAATGGTGATCTTGTTAAACCCTAGCTCATAGAGACTTTACCCACTTACTGCTTAATGGCAATTTATATACTAGTAGTCCACTGGCCAAGTCTTTACCAATTGATTAAGAACGTACTCGTTGATCCCAAGGGTCACCTGCTGGTCCAACTAAGCTCACTAATCTAAGGGAGAAGATAGTATAACAACCCGTAATTTTCCAGTATTTTCATCAATGTAATATCTATTAACTATATTAAGTACAACTTTTTTTCACGGGAATATTTTTTGTTTTTATTCCATTCCATTATGTAACCTAGTTTACATTTCTAAAGTAAACGAGCTCACGCAACCTCTATCAATGCCATCTATATCTATGTTTATATCATGTAAACATCCTAATATGTCAAGTCTATATCTTAATATCATTTTACCAAGTACATTATCCATTTAACGTACTATTGAAAACGTTATATCAAAACAAGCATTAAACATTAACGTTTATATCAAAACCCTAATTATATGTAATGTATACATATAAAATGAATGTACAAGCCTTTAAAGCATGTGTACAAGTATCATAGCATAACATTTGAATATCTTTTCCCTCCTGAATCAAGTTACAACTTTCAAAAGCTCACTGTACAAGTCAATAACGCAAGAAAGTCAAATTAGGTCATCTAAGCTCCTAAATCATGTTTAAACTTTACCACCACTTTAGTACAAGGTACAAGCACTTAATGCATGACTTTTAAACCTTAAACCTAAACCCTAATTCATCCTAAACCGTAATCTAAAACCCTAAACCCTAAAAACAAAACCCTAAACCCTAATTTTACTTTCAAATAAAAACTAAACCCTAAACCTAAAACTAAGCCCTAAACCTTAATCCTAAGCCCTAATCTCAGTCCTAACACTAATCCTAAACCTTAATCTATCCTAAACCCTAACCCTAACTCAATCAAAAAGTCCAAAACCATAAACCCGAGACCAAACCAACCCAATACCCTTTTTCTTCCTTTTTGACCCATTTTAAAACCAAGCACCCATCCAAGCACCGCCATGACCTCACCCTTATGTCACCAAGCAGCTTACAAGCACCTTTACCTCCTCCCCTGGCCACCAAGTTGGCCAAGTCACCTCCTTGTCACCCCCTTTACAATCGAACCCACATACACCTCCAAAACCTTCCACCTTGCTTAACTACTCTTCTAGCCTTCAATACTCATCATGCTAGCTTCCATGATTCAACTAAGATAGCTAGGATACTAAGCAAGACTCTAAACTTGGGCACCAAGGCCATTTGAACACTATATAAGCCGAAACACGCATAACCATTCAAACACACCTCAAAAACTCATACACTCTCAAATGTAGTTCTAACTCAGATCAAGGAAGGTCAAGAGAAGTCCCTAAGCTCAAAATAGAAGCCAATACGTAATTAAAACAAAGCCTTGTAGTCGTTACTAGGCGTACGAACCCAAAAACCCCATTTTTACCCATTTTAGCTCAAGTAACCCTAAGATCTTGTTCCATAAGCTTATATTCTGTATTAGAATGTTCATAATACTCTTAAGATCATATATTGCTTATTAATCAAGATCAAGACAAAGTCAAAAAAATTCCCCGAGCATGCCTTGGAAAGAGGGCATAATTTCAAGTCTAACGGTGCCCTCGGATCTTATTGGGCCAGCCCATAACCCTCTTAATGGGTCGGACCAGCCCAAACAAGCAAAAGCCCAACAAAAAGCCCAAAAGAAAATAAATTTGATTAATATTAAAAGTGAGGGTGACTTCAGCTGACATCACGACCATGTGCCGGTTAAATAATTCTCAGAAATCATGTGAGGGCGCACTTAGTTTGAAAGGATGAGTAATATCATGCCACGTGGGGAGCCAATTGTTACAACTTAAAATTCATTTCAATCTGCAAAACAATGATCCAAAGGACGAAATTTGTTGCGTACGAATTAAGCAGGTAAAGAAGTACACGTGGCGCAAAGTAACCGGTGGATCAGGCCTGCAGATTTCGATCGATCCAAGGGCACATACATAAATGCCAATCATTGGCTGATTTATTATGCAATCATTGGGCGAATTTACAAAAACACCCCCTCCACTCCTATTCAATCAACACCCTCCCCCTCACTTAAAGACATTAGGATTTTAGTTTTAAAAGTTTCCTTTTTACTTTTTAGCTGATTAGATGTAAGATTTAGCTTATTTTGTATTTCTGGCTTATTACAACTAGCTTAATTTGACAGCTTATTGAAATATTGTATCAAGAATGGTTTGAGCTTATTGGAAATCATGGTTTGCTTATTATTGTGGCTTATTCGTTTGTTTTTCTCTTCGCATGTTTGCTTATTAAATAAGCTATTCTCGTAAGCTTACTTACTCAGCTTATTCATTTCAAAATTCCTTAAAAGCTTTAAGATCGTCTCCTATAAGCTCTTTAAAGCTTATTCGATCTATTCTTATAAGTTTTCAAGGAATTTCATTGTAATAAGCTAGAATAAGCTCGGATCTAGCTTATTTTCGTGCTTATATTGCTTTAGTGTTCTTAAAAGCTTTTTTTATCTGATTAAATAAGCTCCTAGATAGCTTATTTGAATTCATTTAAGCTAATATTGTTTAGATCAATTTGTAGTTTAGCTTATTTACTTATTAGATTGATTGGAGCTTATTCTTCCTTGTTTTAGCTTATACATGTTTCTAATAGTGCTTATTAATTTTCGACTGCTTATCTTCATGCTTTTTGAATCATTATTCGTGCTATTAGTTTAGATCATAGCTTTTAAGTATTGTAAAGTGCTTATTTGATTATATGAATCATTGCTTAATTTCCGTATGGTTTTTCGGTTTGAGTGCCAGAATTATCATTAGCTTAATATTCCCGTTCGAGTCTATTTGATAAAAATTGTGGTTGCTTATTAAAGCTTTTGAAATCCTTGTTTTAGCTTAATCGTTTTTTATCTAGCTTAATCTCGATCTTAGTGCTTATTCATATAAGATTTTCATGTGGCTTGTGGTTGTTCTAGCTTATTCAGTTTAGCTTATTAAGCGAATAAGTCTCAGCTTATTGAGATTAGGTTGTTTAGCTTATTGAAGTTGTGTTAAGCTTGTTCTATTATCTTTGTTTTGGGCCACGTTTAGATCTAGGGCCACGTTTGGTTTATTGCTTATTGGGCCTGCCTGCGTTTGGTTAGTAGAATTTAGATTTTGGGCCTCGTTTGGGATTTTGGATTTGCATTTGGGCAGCATTTGTGAAAGAAACTATTGGGCCAAGTAGTTATTTGAAACAGATTTAGAGAAATTTGCAATTGTGATATAAATTGTGTTAGTTAACAGTTTGATTGTTTTGTTATTTTGACTTTGGTACCGGTCAACTCATAAGGCGTGAGGCTTAAGGGTTTAATGAGCTAGAAAGAATTTGATTATTTTCTTTAGCTTATTAAATTGGGTGGTAATCATTTATTTGTGGCTCTTTGATTCGGTTCCATTTTCTATCCTTTTACAATTCATTAGTGTAGAACTTTAGTAATATAAAGTTAGCAATGCTTATATGACATCATTATTGCTATAGCAAGAAAGAATATTTTTATATGCTCAAGTGAAATTGTGAATTGGGAATATTAAGTAGAATTTGAAAAAGGTTTTAGTTGATTTAATAATTTTTCAGATTATTTAATTTTCATTGGTTATATTGAAGGGCAAAATCCTAAAAAATAATCAAAACGACACATCTAGATAATTACGAAAATTTTAAGAGATTTTTGTCAATATAAACCAACGTTGTGAAAGAATCATCTTTTCTAAGGAAATTAATTCGTTAAGTAAAACCTTAATTCACTCTTGAGGAACTTTTCACGTCACTTACAAGCAAAATTCGTCTTAAAAGAAGATAGCAAACAAAAAAATAGTGAGCATATAAAACTTTAAGATCAATTTTTCCAAATTTTTATTAGTTTAAAATGATTAATTACAAATTATAGAATAAGTATTAGTAATAATTTTACTTCTTAGGTAACTAAAAATAGTTTAAAAACAAAATCTATAAAAGATAATCAAGCCTATTTACATCAAAGACATATGACGTAGTTTTCAATTCAAATCTCTTAGGGAAATTTTGAACATCCAAGAATGATCATGTTTAGTCCACAAGCAATTATCACATTTAAACGGAAATTACTATATTATATAACTCATACACGTTTCGTACTTAACAGTTTTTGGCGCCGCTGCCGGAAAGATTTTGTTACGATCATCACGTTTTGTTTCACGGTTGATGCTTTTAAATCACTATCACCTAGAAAGTAGTTATTTATCCTTTTTAAAATATAAAACACAAGTATATATATATATAAATAAAATCAATATATAAATATATATATATAAATATATAAACATAAAAATCAAAAAATATTTTTTCTATTTCCATTTTATATTCTTAATCCAAAAATATTATCATTTATTTTTTCTATTAAAAATCCAAAAATATTTTTCTTTCTTATCTTATCTTTCTATATAGTGCATGAGCACACGTTCTTCCGCTAGACGACTTTTATCTCCTATTGAAGATCCCGAACGATTATTAATTCGAAGAAATCGAAGTAACCGTCACTCCTTTTTTAATCTAGAAGAAGACGATATGGCCGGTCAAGCTCCGCCGCAGGGTCCGATACCCGACCTCCGTTCGATGGAGGAGTTACTTCAAGCACCAACTGATGGTGTAAGGGATGCAATTGTTGTACCCCCATTCTTGCTAATCAATTAGAAAATTGAAGATCGGTTTACTTAATCTAGTAATCGCCATCACTTTTCATGGTTTTGAAAACGATGATCCTCATTCTCATATTCGACGATTCACAAAAATAACACAAACAATTAAACTTAATAACGTTCCGGGTGACGTTGTTAAACTGTATGTATGTTTCCATTTATCATCTCGAAGAGCAACCCGCCCGACACTTGCTTGAAAAAGAACCTTCCAAATCCTATCAACAACTTGGAACGACCTGTTTCCAGTTTCGTGAACGTTTTTCATTCTCCTTCTAAAACCACCAATCTTCAAAAATGAAATCACGAGATATTAACAAAGATACTGTGAGACTATTGCTCAAGCCTGGACAATTTAAAAGATCTTTTTTAATAAATGTCCCCATCATGCTATTTTTACCCTCTCTATCAGAATGATACTTTCTACAATAGTTAAAATCAATCTGAGCATGACTCACTTAATCTGCAGCTAATGTAACTTTCCTTGACAAAGAATAACCCAAGAAGCTTGGACTATTATTGAAAAACAAATACTAAAGTTCAAACTTCTAAGAAATAAACTCAAGTAGCAAGTGCTAGTAGGGAGCCAACTCAAGATGCCATATACCTCTCACTAAGCAAGTTGAAGCTCTTCTCTCTCTGCACCGACCGGTTAATTCTGTACAAAACGGTTGTGAGACGTGTGGTGGTCCACATGCTTATTATGAGTGTCAAGCCGCCGGTGGCTACACTCAAGAGGACGTTTATGCTACAATGGGTACCTATAACCAGGAGGTAACTGTAATCTGCTTAGCTATCGTTCCAATAATTACCTCGAGACACCACGATTCAATCAAAATCAAAACAATCAAGGAAATAATTAGGGATATTATCAAAATAATCAAAACAGGAACCAGAATCAGAACCAGAATTGATATAACTAAGGTTCTCAAAACCAAGGATATAATCAAAACATGGGTCAAAATTATAATCAAGGAAATAATTACAACCAGTGATATAATCAGAATCAAGCTCAGTCAAATGTTCCATCCATGGAAGAAATGATGTTTCAACATATGAGAACAACTGAAGCTAGAATGCAACAAATGCATGATTACAATAACCAACAAATACAACATTTGAAAACCCAAAATACTAATATGTCAAATAAGATGGGTCAAATGCAAAAGGTTCTCATGGAAAGACCTCAGGGAGTGTTGTCGAGCAACACCATTCCTAACCCACGGGAAGAATCTTAAACTTATCACCACATGGAGTGGCACTAACTTTAGCTTGACGCCTCAGTTCCTCCTCCTCCTCTTTCTTCTTCTAAGGAGGTGAAACGAGAACTAGAGTCGACAACATATCAAGTTATATCAAATACAAAAACAAATACCAAACGACATGCCACCGAGGATACCAAAAGGAAAAAAAACAAAAAAAAATACCTTTCGTCGGCTGTGGACCTGGCTGTGGTCGGCTGTGGACCCGGCTGTGGTCGGCTGTGGACCCGGCTGTGGTCGGCTACGGTCGGCTGTGGTCGGCTGCCACAATCAAACAACAACAATAAACTTTCATTAGCACTATCAAAAAATAACAAAAACAATAACAAAAACAAATTAAAACATTAACCAAAAAAATTTAATTAAAAAAATGAAAATAAAAAAACATATTCAACCTTTTTAATCAAAAAACGAATTATAAAAACTAGTAAAGAATTATTGTTTAGAGGGTTTAGAAAAGAATTATGATTTAGAAAAAGAAAAAAGATGAGGATTTGTGCTCGTGTGACGGAGTAATGGTGGTGGGATATGTAGTGGTGGTGGTTATATCCCGGTGGTGATGGTGGTTCGCCTGAAAAATCGCTAAAGGAGTGGTGGTGGTGTTTTTTTTTATCTAAGTTTTCTGTTAAGTCTACCATAGAGGTAGATGTGATAACATTTATGGGTCGACAATGTCGACCCTAACTTTGGGTAGACAAATACTCTAAATTTTGGGTCGACAATGTCGACCCTAACTTTTTTTCATTGAAATAATAAAGTGGCGGGTGGTTCAAAATTTGGTGAAAATTTTGGGGAATTTGGGGGCAATTTTAGGGTCGACATTAGTTCGAAATTTTGGGTCGACAATGTCGACCCTAAGTTTTTATATGTAAATTAATATTAAAAATGTATATTAACAAGCATAGTTACCCGCGCGTTGCTGCGAACATCAGATCTGCACAGAATCTGGGAAAGGCAGAGTGCTCAAACTGTAAGTTCACGTGTGAAAGAGGAGATGTGGTGTTGCGAACATCACGCAAACATTACAGTTATGGTAAACAATACTACGCATGTCCTTTTTCAAAGGTGAACTATCAAAACATAATTATTTGTGTAATATAAAATAATTTGCTTGTCCAAAACGTATTTTCTTATGATTTCCTTACTACATAACAGCCAGGAACTGACGATAGAGGATGTGGCTACTTTATGTGGATGGATGACCTCACGCTCCATATAAGTTCTTCTTCTGGATCGTCAACACCTCCAAGTTATTCTCCGGGAACTTCAACACGTCCAAGTTATTCTCCGGGAACGTCAACACGTCCAAGTTATTCTCCGGGATCTTCCAGATCTGCACAGAATCTGGGAAAGGCAGAGTGCTCAAACTGTAAGTTCTTGGCTGAAAAGATAAAGACACTAGAGGCAAAGATAATAAAAAACGTTAATCGATTAGGAATGGGCTGCTGTGGAAAACTAATGATGAGAGTGGGACCCCTCGTTCTGAGTCTGGATGGAAAACTTCTTGTGCATCCCGAGTGGAAGATTCTTCAAACACTAACCAATGTGTTGTGGATGGGGATCTTAGATTTATTTTGAAAGTAGGCTCATCATTTTGTAATCTTGAATAGCTGGAATGAATTGGCGTGGTAGGTTTGGGTAGAATCATAGGTTAAAATTAATATGTGCGCTGTTGATGTTGCTCGATCATCTCTTGATTTTTCAAACACTAACCAATGGGGCAAAAAGGAAGCTGGATCATCTCCTCCTTCATCTGGTAAATGGGCTGCTGTGGAAAACTAATGATGAGAGTGGGACCCCTCGTTCTCAGTCTGGATGGAAAACTTCTTGGGCCAAGAAGGATGACAAAGAAGATCAATGTGCATCCCGAGTGGAAGATTCTTCAAACACTAACCAATGGGGCAAAAAGGAAGCTGGATCATCTCCTTCTTCATCTGGTAAATGGGCTGCTGTGGAAAACTAATGATGAGAGTGGGACCCCTCGTTCTCAGTCTGGATGGAAAACTTCTTGGGCCAAGAAGGATGACAAAGAAGATCAATGTGCATCCCGAGTGGAAGATTCTTCAAACACTAACCAATGGGGCAAAAAGGAAGCTGGATCATCTCCTCCTTCATCTGGTAAATGGGCTGCTGTGGAAAACTAATGATGAGAGTGGGACCCCTCATTCTCAGTCTGGATGGAAAACTTCTTGGGCCAAGAAGGATGACAAAGAAGATCAATGTGCATCCCGAGTGGAAGATTCTTCAAACACTAACCAATGTGCTGTGGATGGGGATCTTAGATTTATTTTGAAAGTAGGCTCATCATTTTGTAATCTTGAATAGCTGGAATGAATTGGCGTGGTAGGTTTGGGTAGAATCATAGGTTAAAATTAATATGTGCGCTGTTGATGTTGCTCGATCATCTCTTGATTTTTCAAACACTAACCAATGGGGCAAAAAGGAAGCTGGATCATCTCCTTCTTCATCTGGTAAATGGGCTGCTGTGGAATTTTTTTTAAAAAGAATTCTTTTCTTTTTTTTTTAAAAGATTTTTTTTATATGAAGTAATTTTTTTTATATGAAGTAAATTTACTCTTTTATATGAAGTAAATTTTTTTTTTCTAACCAATGGGGCAAAAAGGAAGCTAGATCATCTCCTTCTTCATCTGGTAAATGGGCTGCTGTGGAAAACTAATGATGAGAGTGGGACCCCTCATTCTCAGTCTGGATAGAAATGTTTTTGGGCCAAGAAGGGTGACAAAGAAGATCAATGTGCATCCCGAGTGGAAGATTCTTCAAACACTAACCAATGTGCTGTGGATGGGGATTTTAGATTATATTTGTAAGTAGTAGACTCCATCTCTTTGTAATCTGAATAGTGGAATGAATAGGACGTGGTAGGTTGGGGTTAGAGTATAGGTTTAAAATTTATATGTGCGCTTGTTGATGTTGCTTCGATCATCTCTGATTTTTCAAACACTAACAAATGGGCAAAATATGGATAGCCTGGATCATCTTCTTCTTCATCTGGTAAAATGGGCTGCTTTTGGAAGACTAATGATTGAGTGTGGGACCCCTCGTTCTCAGTCTGGATGGAAAACTTCTTGGGCCAAGAAGGATGACAAAGAAGATCAATGTGCATCCCGAGTGGAAGATTCTTCAAACACTAACCAATGGGGCAAAAAGGAAGCTGGATCATCTCCTCCTTCATTTGGTAAATGGGCTGCTGTGGAAAACTAATGATGAGAGTGGGACCCTCAGTTCTCGTCTGCGATGGAAACTTCTTGGGCCAAGAAGGATGACAAAGAAGATCAATGTGCATCCCGAGTGGAAGATTCTTCAAACACTAACCAATGTGCTGTGGATGGGGATCTTAGATTTATTTTGAAAGTAGGCTCATCATTTTGTAATCTTGAATAGCTGGAATGAATTGGCGTGGTAGGTTTGGGTAGAATCATAGGTTAAAATTAATATGTGCGCTGTTGATGTTGCTCGATCATCTCTTGATTTTTCAAACACTAACCAATGGGGCAAAAAGGAAGCTGGATCATCTCCTTCTTCATCTGGTAAATGGGCTGCTGTGGAAAACTAATGATGAGAGTGGGACCCCTCGTTCTCAGTCTGGATGGAAAACTTCTTGGGCCAAGAAGGATGACAAAGAAGATCAATGTGCATCCCGAGTGGAAGATTCTTCAAACACTAACCAATGGGGCAAAAAGGAAGCTGGATCATCTCCTTCTTCATCTGGTAAATGGGCTGCTGTGGAATTTTTTTTAAAAAGAATTCTTTTCTTTTTTTTTAAAAAGAAATTTTTTTTTATATGAAGTAATTTTTTTTATATGAAGTAAATTTACTCTTTTATATGAAGTAAATTTTTTTTTTAAAAAGAAATTTAGGGTCGACATTGTCGACCCTAATTTTTTAGCGGGATTAAACCAAACCTTGGCGGGCTAATTAAATTTTGGTAAAAAGGTTAGGGTCGACATTGTCGACCCTAACTTTCGACCCAAAACTGTTTTAGTATTTATATATACTTTTAAATACATTTTATACATTAAAAAATATAAAAAGTTATATAAAAAACTTAGGGTCGACAATGTCGACCCTAACTTTTGACCCAAACTTATTTTGTTGACTTACTAGTTTTGGTGAATAATTGTGAGCCCCATGTGTAGTTTAGGGTCGACATTGTCGACCCTAAATTTTCTTTGACCTAAAACAGCATTATTGTTGTAGTGTTTGGCCTCCTTTTGGAGTTTTCTTACATTTCTTTTCTTTGAGTTGTGTCCTCGGGGCTTGTTTGGGGTTTTATCAAAAACATTCCGGAGTAAAAACCGTTGGCTCGGCCTCCGTGAATGAGGATTTTTCTCTTGTCTTGGTTCACCGTAATTGGCAAAAGTTTTTTCATCCTTTTTATAGTCCTCGCAGTAAGAGTCTCGGGAATAGTCTAGTTTGTTTTGTCAGTTGTATTTCTAGACTTGTTTGTATCTTTTGGCTTCTAGCGCATTCCTAGTAGCTTTTCTTTTAATATATTTCTGCGGTTAAAAAAAAAATACATGAAACATTTTTTTCTATTCAAAAGAAAATGTCAAAAATAGAGAGTTTACATGTAAAACAATTGCAATCCAAATCCAAAGCTTACAACAAAATTTATCTCTTTTTAAAGACGAACCTCATTACTGAAGAATTTGATTTCAATTGTATAACGCGGAATAAAAACAAATTATAGTGAAATGAATTAATCAACAAAGCCCACTAAAATTTCAAAAGTTAATGCAAAATAAAATAAAAGTAATTGAGTTGAATTTCAATGTATAGTCGCAAAGAAGAATAAATAAATGTAAAACACGTATCTCTAGTAGATTTTTTTGCAGAACCACTTTTTTTTGTACATAACGAGCCTTTTTACTCCTAATAATGCATGATGTACATCATATCAATGCAAGATGTCATTTTTATAAATATCCACTACTTATTTTTTTTTAAAAATATAAAGAAAGAGCAATTGAGGTATTTTGTACCCACCCCTAAATAAATGCTAGTAACCGTGTATATCATATACCACGCCGGATCTAATCATAAATTAACCCTATTTTCCTCTCAACCGCCAAAACCTCACAAAGATACCACGCCAGATGATCATAAATTTTTCACTTTGGTCAGCCGTCTCTCCCTCCCACTGCCTTGAAATCGATTCAATGTTCATATATTGTTAGAGATTGTGTGAAAAGGTAAACCTTTTAAAAAAAAACTAAACCACTGATGGATCTTTTTTTTATTAATTTTCCAACAGATTTAATGAAGAAAAAAATAGAGGAAGCAATCATGTAAGTTTTAATGTTTGACTTTTACTTTTATACGAGTATTTGTTTTCCACAGTCAATGGATAACAAATTAAATTTGAAATTTTGTTTGTATTGTTGAA
This sequence comes from Tanacetum coccineum, assembly GCA_026074375.1. NCBI lineage: Eukaryota > Viridiplantae > Streptophyta > Magnoliopsida > Asterales > Asteraceae > Tanacetum > Tanacetum coccineum. Next base: position 25,686 of record BQNB010012886.1, read on the forward strand.
AGTAAAAATCTTCAATTGTTGATTTATATAAATCATAAGAGGTAATTAAAGTCAATTGTATACATCGAATCATGGCGGCATCCTTTTAATTAATCCATTCGGTTGATTGTTCATCATCCCGTAATTAATATTGTATTTATATTTGTGAGTAATTATGATTATGTCTTTCGGATGATTGTTTCTTAATTAATTTTGCATTTGTATTTGTTATTAATTGTGATTATGTTTTTGACCAAAACATGACAATAGTGCACGTGATGGAGATTGGGATTTTGCCAGGTGATGATGAAGCTTTCAAAATATCAAGTGTTTTGCTCAGTTAGAGCCACGTAGGATAACCTTTTATCGTTTAGTTGCATTTCCCCGACGACATTTGTCGTCGGGGATAAGTTTGTCACCCGTCAACCTTTTTCTTGTAGTGTCTCTTGGTGCACGAGTGCTGGTTCCAAATCAATACAACGGCGTACATGATTATTGACCCATCTTAATTTATGATACGATTGTTGTTTAGAAGATATTCAATTGTATTATGTCCCACAAATTTTAACAGTTGAACAATTCGTCCATTGCTTTTATATTTAATTGAACCGAATAAAACGTGACAAGTCTCGAGGTACAACCGGCATCTTTCGCAAAAATTTGTCTATCTGGATTTCAAGATAAAGTGCGTCAAAACTGCGAAAAGTGATAGCATTTTTATCGTAGCCTGTACCTTAATAATGGTATGATTTTTGACTACTTTCCATTGCTTATAATATTGTTTGTTACTTAAATATTTGGTCATAAGCTAGTCTCGATTGTTGTAACAAAACTGATTCTATTTTGATGGCGTTTAGGTGTTATGACTATAGATTCGTTTGGTTGTTATGAATCACGAATTATATTCGGTCACATATATGTTTTTGTTTAAGTGTTATTTTATTAACTAGTCTTACAATTAATTTAACATGACATAATTTGATATAACCAGTTTTTTCTTTGTTTTATTTATTTTGTTTCAGTGGGGATGACTCAATCATAGGAAACATGGCGTGTACCTTTTGCCAATAAATTATCCATAAAGCGAATTTCTTAACCGATTATTGACCTCCACCATCGAGGTAATAGGAATCCCAACATCAAAATCAGCATCAACAGGGACACAAGATTCCAGAAAAACGAAAGTTTACCTTCGGAGTAGTAGATACATCATTCGGCATATTGGCATATTGACTACCAAACGCCACTGACAAGCTAGGGAACGATCCCAAACCATCACCTTCATTATTTCATTCATCATTTACCTTGTGATCATTCCTACCTTTATCCCCCACACGAATAGTACTATTAGATTTATTCTTCTCCCCTCTCCCTCCCGAATTCAAGAAACCACTTTTTCATAATCAAATCAGTTCAAGAAGCACTAGTAGTGTCTCAGCTTCAATGAACGCATAAAACCCTAAAAAATAGCGTCTCAACTTCAATACAATCGATTGTCATTAGCTTCATTTTGTGATATTGTGCATCTTTTTTAGTGTTACTTTATCATTAAACGTGTTCTTAAAAATTGTCTATATATTCTCTCACTTTTATTGGTATGACAATATGTTCTATAAGATGAACAAGAATGGTAACCACTAAAGGGCTTTGGTATAACTTGAATTCGTCATCAAGCCATAAATTTCCGAGGGGATTGTGACCATAAATAACATATATACAATGTTTCTTTCAGGAGCCGTGGTAGATGGTTACCTATCATTTCATGCTACGATGGACATTTTGATCTATGAAATTTATGGACTCTTAATATAGATATTCCAAGTGTGGTAACGTTTAAGTCGCAAACAAAATATGGATACACGAGATTTATTTACAAAATATAATGAAAAAAACTCTAAATAATTAACAAAAAGGCTACATAACTTCCGGTTTGCAGTTTTAGTTTCTTGTCAAACCTTTGGACTATACCACTCCTAACATAACTTCTTTTACTTTATACTTAAATACGCGAAAGCCCATTTAGTGATTCCTTTGAGGTTCTAATTAAGACCCTCAAAGTGTAGAACCTTAACAAAGGTATATATTATTCTTTACAATTCGTTTTCAAAAGATAAGAAGTAATACGTTTATACGAATTTTAAAATTAAATAATTCTTTTAATAACTAGCATATAAACTATTATCAATATTACAATATTATTGTAATCTACGATATCTTATTGCATTGTATTAATTTTACGTGATATTACATCACGTTATGTTTATTTGTTACATCTAAAATGCATCACTAGTTTAGCGTTATGCGATTCTCATACCATAGTTCCATAATATTATATCAAACAATAGATAGGTTTTAAAATGTTGACATTATCCAAGAGAAAGAGTCTCAAACTCATATATGCGAGACTCGACAAATATATCCCAATAGAGGTTATTACGCACTACCAGCCATAGATGCGTGTTGTGTATCGAGTGATATTTGAACTTCAACCTTGAGTAAACAATTAAAGTATGACAGTACATAATATTACATATTAAATAACATTAAATAATATATTACTAATGCCTATTTATATATCTCTTTCTTGGGAAACATATAATGTGGATTCATTCAACACTCTCGAGTAATTAATTTTTACGCTTACATTATTGCTACGTCCAAATACCTTTCCCTTAAATAACTTTGCAGCATCCGGCAATATTTAGGAAACCTTAATCAAACTTTTTATAAGTTGCAAATAGCAGCATCTTACAATAGAAAGAACGGTATATGCACATGAAGTGACATGTTTATTGGTCTTGAATAGCAGTAATTGTAACATAAGATTATACTGTAATTACATATTTCTTAATTGGGCTTTCAAAAATCATAGTTGCACATTCTTTTCAGAAAGTTGTCACCAATGTAAGTTTGTTTGCAAAAACAAACTCCTTCGTTGCAGACTTCTAGAATGGACGTTATTGCATAAACATATATAACAAATCGATGTTCTTCTCGTTTTCATGAAAAATACGTCTAGAATATATGATTACCTCTTTAACCTAGCTACAAACCATCACCAACACCGACCAACTCTACCCATGCTACACAGCCGTGCAATCACCATAAACCCATGCCGCATTCCTCAACCAAAGTCAATTGACCCAATGGTTGCCACTCCTTTTTAGAAGAATTCTAAAGCGCTAGTCTTCACCAAACAAAAGAAAAAACACCAGTGTTACTAAAACCTAAAACAAAATTCCGAAACTGAAAGTTTTTAAACAAAGATGGAACGAAACCATTTAAACTACACAAAACCCCTATGCGATAATTGTTGGGAATAAATCTTCATCAAGAGTTAATAATGCCAAGGTATAACTAACAGTACTTTAGTACTGTCAGTAAAAAAAAAACTTAGTACTGCCAAGTGTTAGTTAATACTGCTAGAAGAAAGGTTAATACTGCTGATGTTCAAAGCTGCTGACTTGGAGATAAGGATGCAATGAGATAAATATGGAATGTATATCGTTTATATTTTAGGAAGATTTGTATATGATTATGATTGTTATTGATCCTAAATGTTCGGTAGTTATCTTGTAAAGGACTCCTTGTGGTGTATAAAAGGAGATCCTAGGTTAAGGTTTTAGATATGCTTAAGAGATAGAGATACATCTTAGAAACAGAACGTAAAGCTTCAAGGTTTGTAACCCTAGTACTAATCAAGAGTACTCGTATTATCATTAATAATATTGAAGCAGTTTGTGTTTTGTTCATTGTTCTTTGTATAGTATTGTTCCATTGATAAATACCTCTAGAGTATTGAAGTGTAGATTCCGCATACACTTTGATATACAAACAAAGTCTCTACCATTGTTATTTTGGATTCATCCAAGGTAACATACACTTTACAAGGTAAAGAATCGATCAAGGCGTGGGATTAACAAGTGGTATCAAAGCCCGTGCTTTGAGAAACTTTGATCTAGAAGTAATGGAGTTAGAGAATACTCAAAACAATGCTTTGGCTAAGCTTCCCATGCTTAAACTCAGGGAGTATGAGATGTGGGAGATTAGGATCAAACAGTATTTTCAGATCCAGGATTATGCTCTATGGGAGGTCATAGAGAATGGGAATTCATGGGTACCTATTCCTGTAACAACACCATCAGAAACTGGTACATCAACAGCAACAAAGATGATTATTCCTTCTACTATTGAATAAACGACGTGTAAAAAGAATGATGTAAAGGCAAGAAGTCTACTGCTCATGGCACTGCCCAATGAACATCAACTTACCTTCGACCAGTATGTTGATGCTCAATCAATGTTTGCTGCAATTAAAGCTCAATTTGGAGGGAATGAAGCAACAAAGAAGACACTGAAGGCTCTGTTGAAACAACAGTATGAAAACTTTAGTTCCTCAAGCTTAAAATCACATGATTCTATCTTTAACAGGCTTCAAAGGCTTGTTAGTAGATTGGCAATTCTGGGTGTGGTTACTCCTCCAGAAGATCTAAATGTAAAATTCTTAAGGAGCTTACATTCTGAATGGGATACACATGTGGTAGTTTGGATGAACATGCCTGATTTTGATACTATGGGTTGGATGATTCGTACAACAATTTTAAAATTGTTAAACATAAGGTTAAGAAATCTGCTGGTGCAAGCAATGATGATAAAAACTTGGCATTTGTAACAACTTCAAGTGCAAGCAGTACTAATAATATTAATACTGTTAACCTAGAAGTTAGTACTGCTACCACAAAGGTTAATACTGCCAGTACTAAAATTAGTACTGCTAGCTTTAGTGATGCCACAGTATATGCCTTTCTATCCACTCAACCAAAAAGGTCTCAACTAGTTCATGAAGACCTTGAGTAACTTCATGATGATGATTTGGAAGAAATAGATTTAAAGTGGAACATGACACTACTAAGCATGAGGGCAAGAAAGTTATATCAGAGAACTGGAAGGAAAATCATCATTGATGGAAGCAACACTGCTAGATATGATAAATCAAAGGTGGAATGTTTCAACTGCCATAAAATGGGACATTTTGCCAGAGAATGCAGAGCACCTAGGAGTAAAGACAACAGAAATTGGAATCAAGGTAGCTCTTCAAAGGCAGTAAAGATTGAAGATGCTTCTGAAAAGGCAATGTGTGCTATAGATGGTGCTGGATTTAATTAGAGTGACATGGCAGAGGAAGAAATTCAGGCAAACATGGCTCTCATGGCATTCTCAGATTCTGAGGTAACAAATGATAAATCTTGTTCTAAATCTTGTCTGAAAAACTACGAAGCTCTAAAGAAACAGTATGATGATTTGCTTGTTAAATTAGATGATACTGGTTTTAAAGCAGCTAAATACAAAAGAGGTTTAGCAACTTTAGAAGATCAAATTGTTAAATATAGAGAACATGAAGTTCGTTTCTCTGAGGAAATTGCTCCACTTAAAAGAAGTGTAGGTCATAAAGAATATCAGTTAGGATTACTTAGGACAGAGCTTGAAAAGGTTAAACAAGAAAAGGAGGGGTTTGATTTTAAGATCGCAAAGTTTGATAAATTTGCTAAAGACTTAAATGAAATATTAGAAAGTCAGATAACTAACAAAAGCAAGAAAGGAGTGGGTTATTATGCTGTCCCCTCACCTCATCCTTTGATTCTTAATAAACCAACACCTTTAGACTTATCTTATTTAGTTCTTGAAGAATTTAAAGAACCTGAGGTAAATGAGTATGGTCCTAGGGATTCAAGTTTCAATCCTACCATTGGTTGTGATAAAGAGTCAGATAATTCTAAGGAGAATACTGATGACTCTTTGGAACAACATCAAATAACTGACACTGAAACTAGCTCTGTTAAGTCATCACTTAAGGTAGACAAAGATTGGAAAGAAAAGTTTTTCAATCCTGCTAATCATGTTAGGGATGTAGAACCTAAGAAAGTTAGAGAGAATAATGATGCTCCAATTATTGAAAATTGGGTGTCAGATGATGAGGATGATGATGAGCCTAACCCTAAGGTTTAAAAGAAAACTGTTATACCTACTGCCACTAAGAAAGAGTATGTTAAACCTAAAAAACCAGTTAAAAGGTCAGTTAGGTATGCAGAGATATACAGGTCACAAAGACCTAGGGGAAGTCAAAGAAACTGGAATGGTCAAAAATCCAATTTGTTAGGATGTTACTTTATGTTTAATAACAAGGCATGTTTTATCTGTGGAAGTTTTGATCACATTCAATACAGCTGTCCTAACCAACAGAGGAAAAGAATAGTAAGTGGAAATAATTATAACAAAAAGGATAATGACTACTATTCTAAAATCTCTCATTCCAGTGCACACAAACATATGGCTCCAAGAGCAGTATTAATGAAGACTAGCTTAAAATCTATTAATACTGCAAGACCTGTTAACACTGTTAGGTCTGTTAACACTGGTACACCTTTTAGTACTGCTAGGTCTTTTAATACTGTTAGGCCTTCTTCTACTTCTCACCCCAAATCAACAATTCATTGTGCTAGACCAAGGACATATTTTCAAAATCAGGCACAATCAACTGTTCGCAGGCCCTTTTACAAGAGAATAGCATAAACAAAAAGGTGTTTTAATCAAAGGTTTAATACTGGTAGGAAAACTATTAATACTGTCAGGGCAAGGGGATTTAATGATGTTAAGCCCTCAGCATGTTGGGTTTGGAGACTCATCAAACCCAATAGTGCATCACTGGTTTTCAACAAATATAACTACATTGATGCACGGGGCATATCCAAGTCAGTAATGACTTGGGTCCCCAAAGAAAACTAACTTCATAAATTTTATGTGCATAGCAATTCACAGCTAAATGATAAAGACTTTGTTGATAGTGGATGCTCAAGGCACATGACTGGAAACATAGCCCATCTTTCAGATTTCAAAGACTTTGATGGAGGTTATGTTACTTTTGGAGGAGGAGCCTATGGAAGCAGAATTAATACTGCTAGTCATAATTAGTACTGCTAGTTATATTTAAAACTGTTTGTCAAAACTGTTACTTATAGTTAGTACTTCTAGTTATTTCTAAGTCTCATTGTTAATCCTGTTAGTAACATTTAATACTGCTAAACAAGAAAAATGGTTAGATTATGTTTTTCTTGGTTTTGAGCTAACCCTTTCAGGATAAGCAATGACGTGTGAAATTGGTTGGTCAATGTTGCTTTATTTGAGGGGAGGAATGTTGTTTGTTCCTAAAAGTGTTGGTTTTAACACCACATCATAAATGGTCATCAGTTCACCATGTCTTATAGACATCAAAAATTGACTAGTCCAAAGCAAGCGGCTACTAGTAAAGACTTCTCAAATCCATTGATAGTTGATAGTTTACTCAAAACTATATGGTTATCAATGCACCATACTTTTACAATGAAGCATTGGCTAGTCCAAAGCAAATGGCTATTGGTAAAGACTACTCAAATCCATTAATGGTAGGTAGTTTGCCAAAAACTATACTTTGTGTAAATTTGTGAGCCAAAAGAATAGAAAGAATTGGTGAGCTTAAAAACAGAAAGAGAGATGTGTGAAAAACAGACACAGTGCAAAGTGAGTTAAATGAATTGAGAGATAAAATGTAAGCTTAAAAACAGAAAAAGAGATTGTGTGAAGCTATTTTTTGAATGATGCACAAGTTTGGAGTGTGTACTGCTTTTGGTGGAGAAGTTAATACTGCTAGGCTTATTTTAGTATTGCTAGGCCAAATTTGGTATTGCTGGATGACCGTTAGTACCGTTTGAGCCTTAACAGAATTTTTCATTAATTAATAGAGCTGTTGAGATATTTCCGCCAAATACCTATGATATAGGGTTTGACTAATTGGACTTTCATGATCCTTCTATATATACGTTTGTTTTAATCACGATAAACTCAATTTCTTTAAGTCGGTCAAACCATATCTCTACGTTTTCTCTATATAATCTCAATTAACTTTCTCCAGCATTCATTCTTTCATAAACGATCATATCCCACACGATTACTCACACTTTTATTCATGGCAAATTTGGAATTTTGTGACAAGCGCAACATGGTAGCGTTTTTAGAGAAATCTACAGGAAGTGAAGGGTTTCATCAAGTCATCAATTTCCTAAATCATAGTCACATTTGCTATGCACTCACAAAGAAGCCAAATATTTATATCTCTTTTATCAAACAATTTTGGAGGTCTGCTGAAGCTACTACCGATGATAATGGAGAAGTCCAGATTACTACTATCATGATGGTATTACTTCTATACCCAACTCGGAGATTTTTGAGCAGTTGGCACTCATGGGATATCACACAGATTGAGATAAGTTAACTTTTCAAAATGGTGCTTTTTCACCTCAATGGAGGTTTCTTATCCACAATATTCTTCATTGTCTTAGCCCAAAGAAGACTACTTGGGAGCAGTTTAGTAGTAACATTGCAACTGCTGTTATCTGTTTAGCTACCAATAGGACATTTAACTTTTCTAGGTTGATTTTTGAGCATATGGTGTCTAATATTTCAAGCCCCCATAAGTTTTTAATGTACCCTAGGTTCATTCAAATATGCCTAGATATGCAGAGGAAACAACTTCAACAACACTCAAGAACATATCCTGTACCCTCTCTCAGCATCAAAGTTTTTAACAATATGAAGAGGCCTACAAAGGGATATTCAGGCCAAGAAGTTGATTTATTCCCTACTATGCTAAATGTTTCTGAACCTTCCACTTCACCTTCAAGAATCACATCCTCACCTTCACACTCACCTGAACCTTCAATTGAACACTCACCTGAACCTTCAATAGAACACTCACCTGATCATACCACTGATGCTGTATCATTCCCATCTCCAACACAACCAACCCAACCATCACCTAGAGCAGAACAACATATTCTAACACCCCATGACTCACCTCTCTATGCTGTGCACTCACATGGAAGTGATGAGGGTAGTTTGAAACTAATTGAATTGACAAATTTGGTTACCAAACTATTTGAGAGAATTGGAGTCTTGGAGGATGATTTGAAGAAGACCAAGCTAACTTACAGTGCTGTTGTCACTAAGCTCATTCTAAGGGTAAAGAAATTAGAGACTCAAGTCAAGGGAGCTCGGGTTATCCTTTCTGAAGATGATGAAGATGTTGAAGATGATTCTTCCAAACAGGGGAGGAAATTATCTGATACAGAGGCTCAAAAGAAAGCAAGCACTGAAACTGAACCTATTATTCCAGAAGTGACTCCCACTGAAGTCATTCAAGATCAAGGAAGCAGTGAGAAAGGGAATTATGAAGTTAGTACTGCTGGAGCAACAAAAGGTACCGCTAGTGAAGCTCTAATAATTAGTACTGCTGAGGAAAATATTAGTACTACTGGAAGAACTGTTACTTATAGAATAATGAGTGAAGAGGAAAGGACAAGAAAAGACAAGGGAAAAGCAATAATGACAGAGCCTGAGCTCAAGAAGAAGTCTAATAAAGAGCTTGAACAAGAAAGGTTGAGTTTTGTTGAAGCCATTAGACTGCAAGAACGAATGGATGAAGAACAAAGGGTACAGATTACATGGGATGAAGAAATTGCTAGACAGTAGGATGAAGAGGAAAGGCAAAGAGCAACATCTGAAGCCAAGTCATCTAAGAAGATAGATTAGAATGATCCTTCAGTCATAAGGTATCATGCTCTAAAGATGAAACCAAAGACAGTTGCCCAAGCAAGGAGGAATTTGGTTAAATACTTGAAGAATCAAGGAAACTACAAGATTAGTGATTTCAAGGGAATGTCTTATAATGAGATTAGGCCAATTTTTGAAAAGGTTTGGGATTTTAACCAACATATTGAGCCTGTGGATTTAGAGCATGGAAGTGAAAAAATGAAGTCTCCTGAAAAGATTGAAGAAGAAGATGTTGATACACAAAAGGAAATGAAAGAAGTTTCTAAAGAATCTGGAGCAAAAAGAAAGAAATCTCTTCCAAGAAAAAGCACAAGAAGTACTGTTAAGAGACAAAAGATGGAAGAAGATGCTGAGAAGGAAGATCTCAAAGGATATTTAGACATAGTTCCAAGAGAAGATGTTGTAGAAGATGTTGAATCTCTATCTACAAAGTATCCAATTGTGGATTGGAAGACTTGTGTTCTGACAGAAAATTTCATGTATTATCAAGTCTTCAGAGGAGATGGCAGTTCCAAGAACTATAAGGTTTTGAGTGAGATGCTTGAAGACTTTGATAGACAAGATGTTATGGACTTACACAGGCTAGTCAAAGAAAGGTATAGTGCTTCAAGACCAGAAGGATATGATTTGATGCTTTGGGGAGATTTGCATACTTTATTTGAGCCTGATGAAGAAGATGAAATATGGAAGAATCAGCATGAATATAATGTGATAAGTTGGAGTTTATATGATTTTTGTGGTATTCACATTTTACTGATGCAAAATGGTATAGCCATACATATGCTGACAGAGAAGAAATACCCTCTAAGTTAAGAGATGATATCAAAGATGTTGAATAAGAGATTGGAGGTTTATCATGAAAGTACACAAGAATATGAACTACTAAAGTTCATCAGATCTCAAGTGCAGAAGTAGAAGAGTATTTGAAAGAATCATCATCAGAAGACAAGAAGATTTAATCCAGAAGAAACTTGAGATTTAAAGATAAATCACAAGTTTAGGGGAGGATTGTTGGGAATAAATCTTCATCAAGAGTTAATACTGCCAAGGTATAACTAACAGTACTAATGGAGTTAGTACTGCCAGTACAAACTTAGTACTGCCAAGTGTTAGTTAATACTGCTAGAAGAAAGGTTAATACTGCTGATGTTCAAAGCTGCTGACTTGGAGATAAGGATGCAATGAGATAAATATAGAATGTATATCGTTTATATTTTAGGAAGATTTGTATATGATTATGATTGTTATTGATCCTAAAAGTTCAGTAGTTATCTTGTAAAGGACTCCTTGTGGTGTATAAAAGGAGATCCTAGGTTAAGGTTTTAGATATGCTTAAGAGAAACAGAACGTAAAGCTTCAAGGTTTGTAACCCTAGTACTAATCAAGAGTACTCGTATTATCATTAATAATATTGAAGCAATTCGTGTTTTGTTCATTGTTCTTTGTCTAGTACTGTTCCATTGATAAATACCTCTAGAGTATTGAAGTGTAGATTCCGCATACACTTTGATATACAAACAAAGTCTCTACCATTGTTATTTTGGATTCATCCAAGGTAACATACACTTTACAAGGTAAAGAATCGATCAAGGCGTGGATCAATAATAACGACACAACACCTCACTAACATTTCCAGAGCTACTCTAAATGTGCTTAGGCATATTTGTCTTACTTTTCAAGAAAATATATGTTGGGTTAATCCAAATCTGCTGGAAGATAAAAGCAGTTATGAAAGTAGTTATAAGTTAGTTAAAAATAGCTATTTGGCAGTTACAAAGGAAAGGACACGCCTGCTGGTTCATTCGAACCATCGCACCCTTTCATTCGTACCTCTTCGTTTTGTATAAATAAAACAAGACATGTAAACAATCATACTTGATGACAGATTAATAGAAATTAAGTTTATTTCAGATTTTTGGTATATCGTGACTAAGTTTAAAACCCTAGATCCATACGACTGGGGTGAACATTTGGTATCCGAGACAGGTTTGGTTGCAAACCAAATCATCATATACCAGAATTTTGTTCCTGTTTTTGAATCAAGAAAAACCATTTTTGCTTCGAACAAAACTTTGAAAAATTCGATTAAACACAAAATCAGAAAATCATATTTGTGTGGTTATCAAACAATTGTATCAAAGTGAATCCAACTTTCTGTCACCAAGGGATCAATCACTCCTGTGATTAAATCAACCGGTATCAAAAAGGGTTTCACTTTTGCAAAGTTTCAGTTTTTTCAAGAACATCAAACTAAAAAAACCATAACCCAGAAGCATCAAAACATCGTAGGTTAGGCACGGTTACAAAATCTAAAACCAAGATTCAAAACAGAAAACCACATCGAGAGGATAACATTAAGTCATCATCAAGGGGTAGAAATCAAAATCATCAAAAAAAGGGAACAAACACACCTGATTTTTGAAGAATCAAGAGTTGCACCCTTAATTGAATCACCAATTGATTCAGGTTATCAAAAAAAAAACGCCCAAATCCGAAACTGTTTCAAGATCCCCAAATCTGCGAAAACTTAATTTCGCATAATCAAGGGAACTTAGTGGTTTAGAACACAATCGTAGAGAAAAAGGACGGTTAAACCGGCCAAACAATCGGTGGATTAACCACCAAAAGGAAAGAAGAAGAAGGAAAACCAATAGGTCTCAACAAAGGAATGCGTTTTCTCCAAAGAAAAAAAGGGGCGCACAGTAATAGCATCAAAGGGACACACCGGGTTATATTAACCCATCAGGTTTAAAAAAAACCGATTAACCCCTCCACTTTTGTTTTTTTATATATATAATCTATATTAGCATTTTTTTTAAAGTTACTCCTTTAGATTTAAGTTAGTACTTTTCGAAACTTTTAGATAAATATAGTAACCTAGTGATTACACTGCTTATTATATTAAAGGGATAATTTACGGAGTAATTGACCTTAGGTTATTCAACTAAAAATATAAAATCTCCAAGGATAGTTTTTAGAAAAAAACTAGTCCCCATAAGTTATAAATAGCCTGTAAGGCACAAAACAAAAGAGCTCACCAGAAAGAGAAATTTTGACACACTTAGTGTTAGATATTTCATTTGGAGATTTATACAATATCCTAAAGATATGACAAAAGAAAGTGGAGATAGTTCAAAGAAAGAAGTAAGTACTACTAGTACACCTCAATTCCAATGTCCGATGTTAAAACCCTCGAATTACTCAACTTGGGCAATACGAATGCAAGTTATTTTAGAAGCAAATGGACTTTGGGAAATGATCGAACCGAATTTAACAACCGAGGTCAATACAAAGAAAGATAAAACCGCTATCGCCTACATCTATCAATCATTACCAGAAGAACAGTTGCTACTTATTTCAAAATACAAGACTGCGAAGGAAGTTTAGGATGCTTTGAAGAAAAGACACGTAGGAGAAAACCGTGTCTAACAAGCCAAACAACAAACACTCAAATCAGAATTTGAGATGTTACAAATGAAAGAAAATGAATCAGTGGATTCATTCACTACAAAGTTAACAAGTATTGTTAATAAAGCAGCAAGCCTAGGATTGACATACGAAGATTCCGTTGTCGTACGAAAATTGTTAAATGTCGTACCCGATAAATTCCTTCAGATTGTTGCAACTATTGAACAATACTCAGATTTAGAAGAGATGTCAGTAGAAGAAGCAATCGGAAGATTAAAGACATTTGAAGAAAGACTTAAAAGTAAGAAGGAAATACCAGTGGACAGTCACGAGAGTTTGATGTTCACCCGACATGAAGGCCAAGGAAAACCTTTTAGAGAACGTGGAAGATTTAACCAGTCTCGAGGCCGAGAACAAGACAAGAACAATTATCAATCTAAAAGGGAAGAACGAGCGTCTTTTGAAGAAGATACAAGAGACAAATCTCAAGTCACATGTTACCGATGTCACAAACTTGGACACTATGCCTATGAATGTCCAAACAAACGCAAGAATCAAGTCAGAGAATAGTCCAATCTTATTGAAGAAGACTTAGAGCCAACATTGCTTATGGCGACTATAACTGAAAGGAAATGATACAACGAGAGTACTGCAGGGAGTGCAGAAATCACAGAGAGTGCAGGAACCGCAGGGAATGCAGAAATCGTAGAGAGTGCAGAAACCACAGGGAATGCCGAAGACAGCAGGGAGTGTAGAAAATTCCAAAATTCAATCAATGTTATAGTGAGTGTTAAAGGAAGCAAGAATGAAGACCAAGTGGATTTATGCGAGACTACTGCACAAGAATCAAAGATATTAAAGATTGAAAACCGAAGATCAAGTTCCTAACAATGAGACAACTTATTGGACTTGAAGATCTACGACAAAGCGATTGTGATTAAGGAGGAGAATGTTGGGTTAATCCCAATCTACTGGAAGATAAAAGCAGTTATGAAAGTAGTTATAAGTTAGTTAAAATAGTTATTTGGCAGTTTCAAAGGAAAGGACATGCCTGTTGGTTCATTCGAAACATCACACCCTTTCATTCATACCTCTTCGTTTTGTATAAATAAAACAAGATATGTAAACAATCATACTTGATGACAGATTAATAAAAACTAAGTTTATTTCATATTTTTGGTATGTCGTGACTAAGTTTAAAACCATAGATCCATACAGTTGGGGCGAACAAGACAACGACATTATCCCATTCCTCATATCAGTAATTGTTTTGACACAAACTGCTTTTCTGCATAAAAAGTAAGCTTTTTTTTTGACAAAAAAGTGTATCAAGTCAACACGGTATAAGCATACAAAATGTTACTAATTCTGACCTAATTTCCAGCTCTAGTTTATTTACTCTTAATCTAACTTTAAAGCTGAACAATGTTGTAGATTGGTTTTTTCAATGCTTTTCAACTTATCGTTTAAACAGAAAAATTGGTTTTAACATAAGAGATATACCATTCACCTGTTTTAATCCCAACTTCGACCAATCAAAGTCATCCTGGTTAACAGAAAATTTTGTAAGATTATGTTATTTGGATGTTAGAACTTAGAATGGTACCGAATTTAGACAATATTTATGGCAAATAGACAAAGGATTACCCTTAATGTTGCCCCTTTGAGCAATAGTGTTTGCCATTCGGGAGGATAAAAAAAAGGGGTCAGCCTCATTACCTGACACTTGATTTGATTCAAATGCAACTATCTTGGGTTGGACACCACGGTGGCTACAAACACAAAGTTAGGATATGTTTCCCTACCATCACACCCAGAATTTTTATAAAAAAACACAATCAACCAATCCCAAACACCCACTTAACAACTTAACTATACCAAAACAACATAACCTCCATTCTAGTTTTGTATGTGTAACAATGTATACATGGCAATACTGCAATCAGATGAATTCCATACATGAAATACCCGTGCACGCATGGAAAATCCCTAGCGACCGATAATTAACGATATGCAATGTTGTGTTAAGTTTTTCGTGTAACGTTCAAAATTCTAGAGATATTTCATGTATAATAAAACTCACATACCAGGCAAAAGTAACGGGGATGAGAATACGGGACACCAAACTGCAGTGGACTTAATATAAACTCCTGTGTTACGAATTGGTTTTTCTTGAGTATTTGAACCATCATTGATACGTATCAGATGTTGTCTAAAACAAAACAGCACCTTAGTAAACAAACAATGCTTGGTTCAATATTAAAATATCACAATTTGAGGTCAAAATCTGATTCCACTTCTCAAATTCGACAACATTTTCAACAAAGAGCATGACATGAGGTTGCGTCAGTTGTGGTATGATTTCAAGGATTGTAAGAAACAAAGAGGCCCGTGCATCAATAGATTGTTTCGATCAGAATGTAACAAATAACAAAAATAATTATCTGCAACAATATCCATAACATTCTCATAATTTCAATTACTCATTTTATAAACACCGTATGCACACACTGTAGTTTTTCAAATACACAAAATATAAAGACACGTACCTTTTGAGTTGGTTCAATTGATGACTTCATAAAAGTTATAACCTAATCTATAAAGCGAAAGAATTCAAGAAAAAATTAAAACAATTAGAAAATCATTCAAAATAGCCAAGTACAATACAACATACCTCAAAACTATTGCTCTTTGAGGCTTTAACTCAAGCAAATATAAAGACGGACCGAAACAATTATCTAATTCATTGTTGAAGAATATAAATTTAATTTGATAGACTCATCACGTGCTCCACTTTTGGTCTACAAAAATTAATGACGCAAACCTAATTAAATCATGAAAAAAACAAAGTAACATCATGTTTCAATTCAATTCTAAACATCATAACTCTTAAATGCATACCTTCAACTTGAATTGGGAATGACAAACAAACCCAGACATCCGATGCTGACTAGCCCATAATACTTCCCCACCAAAAGACAAGTGGGTTACACTCTCCAACCAGAATATAAGCCATCAGAGAGTGAAATGATGTAGTATAAATGTTAAATTTGAAGATGTAATTTTGTTGTATTCTAAAATCGATTTTAACAGATTTCAAAACATCCAAAAAAAGCAAAAGGGCAAAAAAAAGAACAAACCTTATAAACCATTTTTTACACGCTTATCGAACGATGTATACCAAAGAAACCTCTGCGATACGTAACCGCGAGATGGTGATAGCGAAACCACCAATTACAAACGCCAACCAGACCAACAACCAATACCACGAATCAGCTACCTGAAACCCCCTAAACCAACAAGAGATGGTGGAGGATTCGGCAGATGACGGTGGTGATAAGATCATTGTGGTGGCAGTTTGTGTATTAGGGTTTAGAGAAAGAAATAAAGTGTGTCCTGTGTATGGGTTGTTGCATATGACAAATTATTCTGACAGCTAATGATATGCAAATGTAATTGATTCGGTTGAATTGGGATAGGATGCAAGATGTGTGCTATACATTCAAGTATTACCAAACATAGATTCAACTTTCAACAATTCCAAATATAGATTCAATTTTCCTTTATACTAGGCGAATACCCGTGCACGCATAGAAAATCTCTAGCGGCCGATAATTAGCGATATGCAATATTGTGGTACGTTTTTCATGTAATTTTCACAACAAGTTGGTCAGCCCACGCTCTGCTGCGGGACGATCGGTAAGCGTCGTTGTTGTTGATGGTGGAAGGGGTCGCCTGAGTAGGTCGTTACCAATATTGAAAACCAATGCAGAATCAAACAGCCGTTACGGCTAACACCCAAGAAATGGATTTGTAATGAATATAAGTTGCAGGTACATTTATTGTATACATAAGGCAATACATCATATCATTACAATAAGTTATGTGTTCATAAGTTGGCATACTACGCGCGCGTTGCAACGGGACTAATTTAGTCTCATATGGTATGTAGCTAAACAATTGTCATTTAAAATATACCCAATACTGTTTAATCTTAGAGATAATTTCTGAAAATTTGTTTGAAAACACATGTACTATCAAAGCATTGCGTTGTTTTCATAATTAGACTAACAGTAACACTCTCGTTTGAATTGAGAAGGATGAAGCTATATCATGCTTATCCAAAAATATTAATTTCATCGTCAAACAATCATAAAAATGTATAGGTCAATAAATAATCCAAAACACCATCAATACGTATTTATTAGAACCTACATTATTTACGTATATACAATTATTATAAATTTACTTACTAATTGATCTTTATTTATAGGAAAAAAGTCCAACTTCTGCAACATTTTCTGGTGGTGATGCTGCTACTGTAGCAACAGTTTCAAAGTAGTCCAGTTTACAAATGACTCGGAACTAATGACTCGATAGGGTGGATTTTATTCGGGAATTCAATTGTGCTTGAGCGTCTAAGTATACAATATGTGTTGACGCAATCCACACACGATCTCAAACTTACTCCAAACGTAGGTCACCCAAGTGTACTTTACTTATCATGAACAAAGAGCTGCAAAACAAGTAGCATGCTATCAGCAGATGAGTAAGGAGCACAAAAACTGTCGGTAATGACCTACTGGAAAGTAATATGCATATAAACAGTGCTAATAATTTTGTAGTTTCCTATTCTTGTCATCAACTGCGTTTCAGTTACTATTCCTCATGTGACAACCATGATTTGAGCAGGTTGGTCAAACCGTAGTGTTGACCTAAATGTATTTGTTGCAATATATGGTTATGTGTTTATACGTGTTTATATGTGTTTGTGTGAGATATCTAAGATTGGATAATCAATCCAATGAGCGTGATCGTCTCATTCGGATTGGATTTGTGTTGAATTTTGTGAAGTTCATTTCGTTCACTTTTGGTGACAAGGAAATGATTTCGGTGATTGAAGCGGTTTCACGTTAATTGTGTAAGTAATTATAAGTATACGTATTTTTGTGTTAGTAATTTAAGATAAGTTTAGGTTTTAGAGGTTAAGTTAAGAGAAATGAGTTATTCGAGGGAGAAATTTCATTTTAATCACTTATAGTGATAATGAAATTGATTGGGTATTTTGAGAGACTTGTTTTGGTTAATATGTGGATGTCTAAATGATGGATTAAAATGGGAAGTGTGTCATTTGTGAAAGAAATGAGTTTGTTAAAATATGAGAGTTTTTGGAAGACTTTCTATTTTTATAAAGTGAATTTGTGAAATAAAAAGTATTTTTTGGAAAGTTAATTATTTTTAAAAGTCTAGTAAATTACGTGTAATCAAAAAGGTATGTGCAAATAAGCTTAGGTTTTTATAAAAACTTAAGGTAAAGCAAATAATTAAGTAATTAATAAATAAATAAATAAAATATATTTTTTTATAGATAAATAGTAAAAACAAATTTAAAGAGGATAAGGGGAAAGAAAAGAAAAAAAAGAGTTTCAAAAGGAAACAAACTCTAATTAGATATTATCTATAATTAATTGGGGGCCTATAAATACAAAATAAATCCCATAACCCTCCTCCCCTATTAATCGACCGATCCAAAGAGAAAAAAAAAGAGAAGAACATTTTTAGGGTTTAAGGGATTTTCTAATTCTTTGTTTAATTCTAGTTTTTATTTTAATTCTTGTAATCTAAGCATGATGGATTAAGTTGAATCATGAAAATAAATTAGGGTTTTAAATTTTCTAGAGTTTATAGTTTAATGATGATTGTTTGATCATTGGTTCAATTGGTTTCGTGATTTAATCATGCGTTAGGGTCTAGATCGCCCGAATTAGTTGTTTAATTCACTACAGAAAATTAGGCAGTTTTGTAACGGTCATAACTCAATCATAAATTATCAAATAAACAATTTACAACATACTGGAGATAACTTCAGAGAGTCTACTTTCTAGAAAAGTTGATCTCGTGAGTTTTTATGGCCGAAGTGGGTCAAAAGGTCTTTACAAAATCAGTGTGTAAAACTGTGACGAATTTCAGTTTTGTTTTTGATTTTTCTAAAAATACTTAGACATCTAGTTAGAGGCTCTAAATCACATGAAAGTTAGTTTATATATTGTGTGTGACCCCTAAATTTTTTCTAAGTAGGTTATGAAGTTTAAGTGAGTTATCTAACGTCATACTTTTAGGGTGTGGCCGAATTCTGGACACTTTGGATTAATGAATTTCTAAAGGGTATTTGTAAAAGGGTAATGACTTTGGGAGAGCTAGGAGAGGTTCATAAGACATATATGTAGCATGGTGAATTTTGGTTTGAATTGTGGAAGTGTTTAAGTTGTATGTTTAGGACGCGTAAGTGAGTATAAAATTCTGCTCTAATCTAGAAAATTTAAAGTGTAGTATTGAAATGTAAATGGTGTATATAAGAGTTGGAAAAGGTTTAAAACAAATATAGAACTATGGTAGATAGCTTAGATATCCATCATAGTTGAGGTTATATCATATTGGGTTGAATGCCTAATTGATGGTAGCTTATTGTGTGCTTAATTGTTTAGATTATCCGTGAAGTGTTTGTGAAGCTTTTGTTGGATTCTTTTAGGAAGCTAAACATCAGGTGAGTTTCATAGTCCCTCTTTTTAATGTTTTAAATTGGGATAGAAATGATGCAAAGTGTTTTGGAAATGTTTTGAATTGCTGTGATTATGTGTTTTGTTTGCGTGTGGACATTAAGTGACTGCATATGGCTTGTTGTTGCATGATATCGTGTTGTGTTGAGGATCATTAATAGTGGGGCTGATCATCTTACGGATCGTTAATTTGAGATTGATCAACTCAGTGAATTGGTATGGGTCCAGGCCTAAATATAAGCTTCAGCTGGTAGACTTTTAAGTGCGTAAGTGACGTATGTGGGATCGGAGGGGTACACCTACCCAGTATATGTATGGTTGGTTTGATATGGTGATTTGGTTTGCATGTTAACATAAGTTCATATGTTGCATAATTGTCCTATATTGTTTTGATAATCACAGTAATTGGTTTGAAAGGTTTATAATGTGAGTCTTAAACCTATGACTCTCACCAACTGTTGTGTTGACGTTTTTAAGCATCATTTTCAAGTGAGCTTAATGGTGCTAACAAAGAGCGAAGTGGCTAGAAGAGACCGTAGGATGGTTGGAGTTATTTATGCTTTCTCTTTGAATAAATACGTTTGCATGAATTGTTTGGATTATGTTTTTGCATGTCATTTATTGACGAGACCTCTTTCTCATTAATAAACACACCATTAGGTTTTGGGTATTGTTATGACACTTTGTGTCTTTGCTTTACTTTAGTTTTTATTTTAGTATTCTCTATATAGACACCATGTGTTGTGATGATATCCATTCTTGTTTACGCCTCGCGTTTCTGCCTTAGCAGGGTGTGACACTCGATAACTAATTTAACAAATGCAAAGCTTTGTTTCTATTAGCTATATGCTTTGTCTTATTCGAGTATGAAAAACGGAATGAACATGACCTGTTTACTAAAAAAATTAAGGACCGACTATTTTACAACTTGAACCGTCTTACAACGGTATCCAACCAATATCAGATTATTGCCGTGTTACCCAACCCACCCATTAACGAATTCCCATTTTCCATTAGCATAGTAATAAAAATAGCCCTTATAATGACTAAAGGTCATGTTTAATTAAAGTGCTAACTTCTGTAGTAATATTAGTTTTTATGAAAATTAAGAGACTCAAATTATAAAAGTGTAGCATGGCCGAACAGAACCCGTCTGATCCATCGTACATAACGGGTTCAAGTTTCCTAATGAACGGTGATTGCTAATGAATAGTTTGTACCTCTTTTTATGGATGGCCAAAATTTACAGGATTACGTCCTGTGATTGCTTCTAAAAGCAAAATTCCATAGCTATAATTTACAGGATTACGTCCATCCACCTTGTGATTGCTATTCCATCTGACAATTGATTTGGTAATGGGCTTGATTTCAACTGATGTAATCCATCCTCCTTCTTGTTTGTAATTTGAGCTTTCAACAAAGAAACACTTATTTGACCTTACCTATTATTGTCGCTTGACAGTTCCTATAGTGCTTATATACTCTGATATATGAAATCACCTCCAAAGCTATCTGACTCTGATCACGAAACAAAGCATAAGCATGAAAGCAAGCACATGGAATCCATGGTACCTGTAAAAAGTCAACAAATAATTAGTAACATAAAACAAAAAAGTAGAAACTATAGAAAGTGGATTAGAAGTAGGAACCTGAATTAAACTATTTACTCCACCATAGTATTGATCAAACATAGTACCGGCTGACAACCTCTAACCAAACAACATGCGTTAGTGTAAACGCCCCGCCAAGATATGGCATTTCTCACACTTTGAAAAGCACACCATGGATGTAGTCTTCAAGCATCATTAGTAAGTATACTATACATGAGTACAAAAATGGATCAAGTGGGAAACAACATATAGCAACCAATTGTGCCATTCTCAGATCCCATATTTTTCAAATATCTGTGTCTAACAATTTTTATATTAAAAAAAACCTCTGTCTATGCTTATATCAAGAATGCATCAATTCCCAAAAGCTGTCACCGATATCTAAAGGTGATACTTTCTTTTTTTAAGATGATTACTTTTGATTATCAATGGGCTCTTACTTATGGGTGTATATCTCATCAAGTATGTGTGCCTTTTGATGTAAGACCAAAATGACACAATGTATTGTCATTTTTATACTCATCTTTAGTATAGTATACAATGACAAAGCATACATATTTGCTATGTGTGTTCATTAGATTTTAGCCGAGAAGCACAGATTGTACATAGTATCCTATAAGTTCATTGCTGATGTACCATTGGCATCAAAACCGACGTAGTAGCACTCAACACAGCTCCGGAAGGCTTCCTATGATTATTTAAACTCTTGCGGAGCATAATCTTAGCTGTTTCAGCTGCATTTCCAATTACATCTCATTTGTGACCTCCCGCTGCACATACCCTAGCACAGAAGTTAGCCATTATGCTTTGTGCAAGACTTGTTAAGCTTCTTCTACCACCTTGAGATAGCACTGTTATAAAAACACAAAATCGTATCAGTTTCGAAAAAAAAATCAAATCTTTTGACCTTTTTAGAAAGAAAAAGATAATGAATGTAGTATATAAGATTTTCCTCTAGGTGATATGAAACAACTTACTTGGACTATTGTCGATGGATGCATCAGGTGACATAATTGTAGAAATCCATTTCTAAGCATGGAAACCCAAACATGTAGAATATAGCTTGCTTATGTTTTAAATCTAATTATCATATAACCATAAATTATTCGACATTGCATCATTTCTTTCTTAACCATGAGATATAGAATAAATTAATCTTTTACCAACTAATATAGACTTTCTTTCTGGTTCAACCCTATGTGATTTTTAAATGTTATTGTTGTTAGCGTCTTAGTTGTTTTTGGATGGTTCTGTGGTCATGTATAGTTGTAGGATCATTTTAGTTTCTAAAACAACATGAAAGTTACTTAACATTTTAATATACTGATATCATTAAGATATGTTGATATATTAACTTTTTTGAAAATGTTGTGTCTTGGACTTTTAGGTTCTAATGTACCATATAACCTGTTACTTAAACTGACACTTTACATGAGGAAGAAGACCTACCACTCTCAATCATCGGATAATCAGATGAATCGACACTTTGCAACCCCCTTTTGAGCCCTTCGTTTTTTCGTGCAAAAGGAATCGTCACTAACCTGCAAACTTTCGAATGAGCAACCATGGTAACAAAAAGCAAATCGATTAGACTAAGTTTCTTCTCAGCCTCTATTATTTCTTCTTCAACCTTCATTTCCCTGGACAAACAGCAAATGGTCATGATCAAGGACAAATAAAACAATCCATCAGTCTGAGCATTAGACATGATTTTTGAATAAGAAAAAATATACTCTTATTGCGGCATTAGAAGCTATTTATAGTCCAGTGATATAGGATTAGGTGAAACACATTTTCATTATTCACTCTCTTGGTAAAGAACATAATCAACACCTCGTACTCTCATAGTGAGCAAACCTTACGATCACAATAACTCATGTATTGTGTATTTTCCCGTTACAGAACCAAAAGATAGATGTTCATGAATGACATTGTTGTAGGGGCACATTTGTCACATTAAGAGTTCTCATATTAGCATATTTTGACCTGTGAGGCTGTGACCTAATATGGAGCAGTACTTCCGATTGAAACAGTGCAAAGTGGATGTGTGTAAAGTGGTTGAAATCACCCATACTAACAAATATTAACAACGTGTGATTCCCTGATTGCGGCTAGGCAACCATTCTATACCATACATGCATACTCCAAGCAACTAAGACAATATCTCATGGGATAAATTGTAAGCATACACATATAATCAGTTAGCATTATAGGTCAGTTTTTTTACATTCACACGTACGGCGGTTTCCTAGCTATGCAAAAATTAATCTACAAGACTAAGTTATCTGCAATTGCATTCACAGAAAAAGCTAATTTCTCTACTCGTATGCACTTGTAATTCCAACGAGGACCAATTTGCACAACTCAAGATTAAATCCATCTAGAGTACACTACTTGACCCAAGTCTAATAAGCACTATGAGCATGATTCTTTACTACTATTCGACCTTCGATAAAAAATGCCTCAAAATTCAAACCCCATAATTCCATAAACCACTACACCTATTCTTTCAATTACAATTGTCAAAATTCAATGTTTAAAACCTCACACGCAAATCCTAACCATCTTAGCATCTTTTAAACCACAACAAACCATAGTAAAATCAACCCAATAAAACATTAGTACTACTAAATAACACAACATCCTACAGTATAAAAAATAATAATTTAAAACAAAGCAAATAAGAAACGTTACTTGATAAGATCAGTAGTAACAATCCTAGCCTTCCCAGAAGGTTGCAAAAAATTCCTATAAAATCTAGCTTTAACATCCAAAAGCTGCCCTTTTTTACCCACATCAGTAACATATTCAATCAATATTATCTACAACACAAAAACAAACAATACCTATTATTCCATTAACCTCAAAAAAGATTATGAGCAAGCTATAGCTTAGAAAATCCTAACAAAAGGTGATTACTTTTGTAATAAATTTATGAACATTCCATGGATACTTTGAATCAACACAAAGTCATATATGGTTATTATAAACGTATACCTTTATGGGCTAAGAATAAGACCAATTGCATTAGGAAGCTTCTCAAGTCTAATGTGCATACCTGCACTTTAAACAGTGGTGAAACACGACTTTTTTATCCACAAACGAAAGGCATTGCCATGGATAAAGTTTATATGTTTACTCTGGATATCTCCACAAAAAGGCATTGCCCATGACTTCCAAGTCAAACATGGATAATTTGGTTTCCTGTACCATAAAAGCAATAATGATATGCCCATGTACAAAATTTAACGAACTGAACTAAGAACGCTTTCTTATCATAGTAGATTTAAAATCAGCATGTATCCTAAATGGTTAATTAGTTCCTCATAAGAGGTAGTTAATCATCAAAGGTCACAAGCAATGACCTGAAGTTTCCTGTTATGGTACATTTACAATAAAATATACACCATACCAGAAAAAAAGGAACTTTTAACTATAGATACATAAGTCTAGAATGATCAAATTACCTTACAAACAAGCTCCTCTTGAAATCCTCCTGCTACCAGAAAATTATCATTGACTGCTACAACACTTATCGTACTTTGTGTAAACCCTTCCAACAAACACTACAACAAAAGCCCCTTTCCCCAGCGCGTTTTTCCCCAGCGACATATCTCGCTGGGGAAAAGTCGCTAAACGACAAAATACTCCGACGTGGCATTTATTCTCGTTGAATCTTTAGTCAAACGTTATTGAAACGTTTTCCCCAGCGACATGTCGCTGGGGAAGATTTTCATGAAATTTAATAAAAAAATTTAGCGTAAATCTAAGCGGGAAATTATCCCGCCAGTCTTTCCCCAGCGACATGTCGCTGGGGATACGTTTGTTAATTGTTTAGTGCGTAATTAGTCCATAATTGTTGTAGCGTTTGAATTGTACAACTATCCCCAGCGACATGTCGCTGGGGAAACATAACAGGCTTATTTATTAGGCTGGCCCTTTTATAAGTTAACATATTTTCGGGTTTGGGCTTAGTTTCCCCAGCGACATGTCGCTGGGGATGTTCGTTTGACTTTTAAACAAACTACGTTTTTAGGCTATTTTCGGTCCAATATTCCACATACTAACTAAATTTACTTCAAAGTTAACTGAATTTTACTCCTAGCTACCACTATATGTAATCATAATACACGAAATGACCAAATCGATTAACGTTTATTATCCTTATCCATCTCTAATTGTCCCTCTATTATCCTTATCCTTGCATAGCTCATACATTGAACCTCTAATGTGTAACCCTAGCTCATACATTGAAACTCTAATGTGAACCCTTGCTCATACATTGAACCTTTAATGTGTAACCCTAGCTCATACATTGAACCTCTAATATGTAACCCTACCTTATGTTACGAATCATAACCGAAGTCGAAACATGATCACTAGGATCCAACTTCAATATTATCTCACGATGATGTTGTTTCTTAATAAACAACCTTTTTGCACCCTCGTTAAAACGTGGTTTGTCCTTAGGTTTACGATTAGGTACAACACGGTTTCTTGGTCCAGTTGCTACCGGAAAGTGTACGGACCACTTGTTGAACCTATAATGCTCATACGTCCCTTGCTTACATTGCATTTAATTATTTTCATCATTAAACCTAGCTCATACGTTGAACCTATAATGTTGAACCCTAACTCATACATTGAACCTATAATGTTGAACCCTAACAAGAAAGTCACCAAATGCATAAAAAACAAAATACAACAATGTAGTTTTGATACTTACCAATGCATAGAAATCACCCACTAGCGTACATCGAATTGTTGGATGATTAGTTGAATGCGGTGGGTTTTTAGGGTCGAATTTTTAGATGATCACGAATAGCCAAAGCGATGGATTCATTCGGATCATGGAATGCAATCTGTGTGTATTTATAGGTGGTTGTCTTGGTGGTCGTGGTTTTGTGGTGGTATGGTTCTGTGGTGGTGTGTTTTGATGGTGGAGGGGTTTGGTGGTGGCTGGTTTGTTTCGGTGGTGAGAGTTGTGGTGGTGGCTGCAATAGAGAGATGGAGACGGTTTTTGTTTTAGAGAGAGGATTAGTATTGCCAGCAATAATATTCAGTTTTCATTCATATTGCCAGCCATGATATTCAATACTTTCCTTAATTTTTCATTCAGTTTTATTCGTATGGTGCAAGCTGTGTGATTGAGATTGAGATGAAGCTGTGTCAACATTAAATCCTTAGCATATATACTTTCAACTTTTCAAGTTTCAACATTCAAGGTCAACATTCACTAATGAGTTATACAGGAATTTAATTTTTCAATATTGCCTAAGATAGATTCAACTTTTCAACATTTTGCAAATTTCGTTTATCATAGAGATGTGTGTGTTTTAGAGAGAGGATTAGTATTGCCAGCAATAATATTCAGTTTTCATTCATATTTCTAGCCATGATATTCAATACTTTCCTTAATTTTTCATTCAGATTTATTCGTATGGTGCAAGCTGTGTGATTGAGATTGAGATGAAGCTGTGTCAACATTAAATCCTTAGCATATATACTTTCAACTTTTCAAGTTTCAACATTCAAGGTCAACGTTCACTAATGAGTTATACAGGAATTTAATTTTTCAATATTGCCTAAGATAGATTCAACTTTTCAACATTTTGCAAATTTCCTTTATCATAGAGATGTGTGTGTTTTAGAGAGAGGATTAGTATTGCCAGCAATAATATTCAGTTTTCATTCATATTGCCAGCCATGATATTCAATACTTTCCTTAATTTTTCATTCAGTTTTATTTGTATGGTGCAAGCTGTGTGATTGAGATTGAGATAAAGCTGTGTCAACATTAAATCCTTAACATATATACTTTCAACTTTTCAAGTTTCAACATTGAAGGTCAACATTCACTAATGAGTTATACAGGAATTTAATTTTTCAATATTGCCTAAGATAGATTCAACTTTTCAACATCTTGCAAATTTCCTTTTATCATAGAGATGTAGTAGAGATTAGTTTCACTGTTATAATTAATGGTTGTGACAAAGAAAATATTTTAATTGTTTTTCTTGATTTCATTTCTATGAATACATTATAGAAACCCTAATTCTTGTATTGGGCTTGGATAAAAAGTATTATAAAAAGCCAGGAGATTCTCACACAAATACTAAAAACATCTATTTTTACCCACGCTCATTACCAAGATTTGATCTTTGCTCGCAACCAGGACGACAATGGATGATGATGAAATTGCGCCTAGGCGCAATGCAGTTCTTAGCTTTAAAGTTCGTGATAAAAATCTGCTCACAACCAGGACAATGGATGATGAAGATGCGCGGCAGTTCTTACCTTCCAAGTTCCTGATGAAGTTGCACATGAAGATGTCGATGTAAGTTAATCTTCTTTTACAAACACAGATAAGTTTTGGACCAACATTATATCCATCATAATAAAATATAGCCTATGGATAGGTGTCTGTACTTATGTATGTTATCATTTGTCAAGTAGTGAGCTAACTTTTATAGGTCAAAATCGTACGAAGTAGGCTAAAACTTCAAATTTTTAAAGAGAATTTTTTACTAGATATACAATTTTAACATAGTATGATCGATTATCTAATATATGCGGAATATACTAACTTAACAATTGAAATTAATTTCTCCAACTAATAGTTTTTATTACTTGGTATATACCAATTTGGTTTGATTTCACATGGTATGAATTTGACTTGTTGGCCATGATAATCTATAGAACAAATGTCTAAATGATAAAGAAGAACAATGTAGTCCGGTTTCAGTAATGGATTTTCCAAGTGACAATGATACTAGCATGGACGATGAGGATGATGATTCGTCTACGTTCCATAATAGGCACGTACATGTCGAAGGTTTCTTTTTCAACCTTTTTCATTTTGTTTACTTGGTAACCAATGCATAAATAACTTATAATATACATATTTAGCAGAAAGAAAATTAATGCACGAGACTCGAAGATTTGAGAGTGTACCACAACTTGAGCCAGTCAGGTTTGAAGACCGGATAGCTCAATCGGAATCCTCAACACAAACATGCCTTGAGCATGCCCAAGAAGATGATCAAGTCGAAAAGAAAGCAATGACATTACTTCAACTAACGAAATCAACGGTTTCTTCTCATCATTTTATGAAACATGAATCCGTGGAAAGCCTCTTGCTAGCATTCTTCAAGGAGAAAATTATCAATGAACATGTTTCTGATTCTGAAATGTTACATGTAGCGAAAGATTGGATGGACGAACAAAAAACGTTTCTAGATTGGGGGTGTGAAGATGATAAAATAACTTGGATAAGAGAAATGGAGAAGACGTTTAGATGGTCTAAATATGGTGATGAATTGGAGAAAGAAAACATGGTTTCAGAGCTAGAGGATGAGATATTTAGTTCTTTAGTCGACGATATTTTGCTAGATTTTCAAATGTAACTCTTGTGAAACATTTGTGTCATATCCTTATATGCCTAAAATGGTCTACATCTTATAAGAGCCAATATTTTCGATATCAAATTATAGCATTGTATTGTAATATATTTGCTTTATACCTATGGGTTAAGATACAATTAGTTCAAAAACTATAAGATGGTTTGTATTAGGAGTTAGTCAATAAAATATTGCTTAGATGGTTTTTTTTCGATATAGTTTTGTTACATGCGGAAAATATTGTCATACAAAGAGTTTTTGAAATCTGCGTTTTGCTGCGGCACATGTTGTGTATAGTGTTTTTCATTATAAAGCTCTCTTTGTTGGTGTTAGCCACGTTTTTTATATTTGAGTGAATATGCGTTTGGATAGAGTGTTTTTAATTATGAAATCCCATGTACTACTCCAAGAGTGCAGGACAATGTAATTTACAAAGTGAAAATTAACATGTACAATTTATACAATCCATAGACGAATTCTAAACATTTCATTCAAATCCTCTTCCTTGCAACTTCATCTTTTTCTAATGCGTAATCCCAACAAAAAGCTTTAGCTGTTGTGCATTGGTTCTGAAACACAATAAAGTTCATTATCATTTGCTCGAAGGAGACTAAGTTCACACATTAAAGAGCTCGGTCAAGGTGTTTTAAATCAAATTATATAACAGTGCACAAATGTATTCTAATGCATAAAAATGATAAAATCATTGCAAGAACTTAGCAAATGGTAAAAAAGGAAAATTAAGACACTTGTAATTACAAATGATTAATTTTACTCTTCTAATTATGAATAATAGCATGATGAATCCAACGAATGGCTTGAGATTAAAAATGAGTATTAAAGCGAGAATCAAAACTGATTTATAGTTTGAATTTGTTGAGTTTCACATAGGTAGGGCATTGAGTTAGGGCATTGTTGATAAACAAAAAGTAATCGGTCAAGTCATTATTGTACGAAAAGCAATGTTTTAAAAACCGGTTCAACCCGGCCGGTTTGACCGGTTGAACCGGGAACCGGAGTTACGACCGGTCCGTTGTGAGCCGGCTTTTCACTAAAACTCAAACGGGGTTGAACCGCCGGGTTTTGGTCGACCCGGGTCAAACCGCCGGACCAAAACCGGCCGGTTCCACATTTATCAAAGGAAAAGAAAGAGAACAGTGTAACATTAGATTATGTCACCGGATTTGTTGGATGTATAACTAAACCTTGGCATAGTTAGTAGTTGAAATATTTTGCATTGATGTTGGTTGAAGATGATACAAAAGTGGTTGGGGACCTAGGGTGATGATGGGTGACAAAAGAGAAATATAAAAAGGTGTGTGGTATATTGTATGATAGCTTGTTGAGTACTTGTGAGTTTGGATAGTGCTCATTGAAATTAGCTCCTAGAATATTCAAATAAAAGTATTTTATGTGGTTTTTTCGATCATCCATATCTATTACTCCGTAGTTTGATATTAGTTTCTTACTATTATTAACCAAGAATCATTTATGTTTGTCTTTTTAAGACTCGGTAATTTTTCCTTTGTTTCTTAAACTGGGTTGACCTGGCGTTGTAATTAACTGGTTGAACCGGTAACGCGGTGAACCGGTGACTCGACGGGGTCAGTTAGAAACATGGGTTTTAAAACATTGACGAAAAGTGACCAAGGTGAGGTCGTTGCATTCTAAATTTGGTGTGGTGTCATCCTCTTGTATGAAAATAAGATTAGAATGTTTAGTCCAAAGATGTTGCCAACGTTTGGAGATGGTAATGGTTGTTCTAATAAACCCGTATTATTATTAAAAGTAATTAATTTTCTTATTAATTATTTATCAAAAATAAACCCGTATTCAAATAACCTTATAAAAGTTGTAACAAAATAACATATAAACACTATAAAAAGAACATTTAAAAACTGTAGAAACATTTTAAAAGCTGTAAAAAGTAGCATAGAAAAGCTTCCATAAACTTGCAATCTACATGCGTCAGTGTTGGTTGCTTCCATAAATTTGCAATATGTAGGAAGTATTTATAATTCTTCCAATAATATATAATCATCGACTACATAATGTATGTAAAAAGATGTTATAATTCAAAAGATTTTCTAAATATTCCGGCTTCAAGTTACCCAAGGATATCTTCCACTTGCATAGCTATAAAGATTCAAAGCCACTCTAGACCTAACACTAAAAGATATAGAAGTTATATGCAAGCTCAGGTGTCACAGAACCTTGTACTACATCAGGCACAACGAAATGAGGTAAATATGTAGTAAAACAGAAATAGTGAATCAGTTTCTTTGGATGATAATAGTCCATCCCATGAAAATTGCAACGGTTTCTACTTTCTACTATGGAAAGTCATATGGAGATTGCAGCGTTTTTATTCTTGAAAAAATGTCGAATCAAAGAAACCTATTTGCCAATGTTATCATCAAAACAAAATAGCTATGGTAGAAGTTTCGGTTCATAAAAGTCACTCAAGTGTCCTTGTTAAAGGATATTTTAGACAACTGATGATAGTCAAACATTTCTTCAAGCTACATGGCAAGTCAATGTTGCATGTTTCACAAGACAGACAACATAATACTTTGATTAACTCAATAGCAATGTGCCCTAATGATTGAGTTCCCAATTCCATTATACAATAGCACATTAAAAATTTACAATATTAAATTAACTCCCACTACACAGAAATAACAAAATAGCCTTACCTTGATGGGATAATAACTGGCTCCCTCTCCGTGTTGTTAAGTCTTTTGTCCCCTAAATAGCCTTAAGATGTTATTTAGTCCCCTAAATTCACCACGTTGTTCATTTAAAATGAGAGAAAAACGTCATTACATTCAACCCAGTTGAACCAGATCCGGTTTGACCTGTTACCCAATCATAATATTTCAATGTGTGAAACTCTTACCACAAACCTGGATTAGTCATAGAAGGCGTAAAAACCCATCCTTGTTTGCAAGTAAAACTCATGTATATTAACTGCAACGCGAGAGTAGTCCATCAAGATCTTAAACACCCAAAAGTATTTAAATTTCCCTTTAAGCATAAACAAGAAAAGGACTCAAACTAGAGGTTGTCATAATAAGCTCTGAAATTTAACCAGAACCAGATTAACAATCAGACCTTGTTCGAAATAAGGCCTTGTGCGAGGTAAGGTTTATTATTCCGCAGATGATAAAATCCATAAGCCACTTGAGCATCCATTCCTGTAGCCATATACGACAAAAATAAGATGAAAAAATAGTGCTAATGTCTAGTCAAACCCATATTTTAAAAGCAAATAAGTGCATGGAAACTCCTGCAAATAAGTGCATGGAAACTAAATCGTTAAATGAGTTAAAAATGTACACATATGATATAATTCGGGTATTGTCATGACATAAAGATATGGTAATAGGAATACAGGAACCATACGTCCATACGCTATAACATATGCATCATACTACAACGTTAATGGAAATCAGATATTAACTTTATACTTTATGACATGATCAAGAACAACTTCTTCTGATCGTTTCAAGGAATAAGGGGTGTTCAAATCTTCACCCGCTGGCAAGGAGAATACAAGATTCTAGCTGTGCATCACAGAAAGATAAATTTCACATAAGAAAGAATGGGCGCACAAGAAAAACTTTAAGAAAATGAAAGTGCATTATATTTGCTAGTTAATATCTAAAAAGTAAATTATGATTTCTTTGATCTATGCATCCTTTTTATCTATACTTTTATAATTGTTATTAGAAAGGTTAGACTATTTTAAGGAAGCTCAAGAACATGTAAATTCACCTCTCTAGACGGCTAGTTGGATTTACGACTTACCTTATTAAGTCTTTTTTTAACAAAAAAAAACAGAAGCTTTCCAGTTGAAAGGAAATGAACTTTTTACAAAATGAACTTACAACTGCAAAAAGTCAATAGAGATCAGAATATTTAATGCAACGAGTTCTCAACATTCAAGTCTCACAACTCGAATAGCCTTAATGCAGTCTTTTAGATTGTTAAAAGCTACAACAACTCAACTGATAAATTTCCTTCCGTCTTAAAAGACAGAAAAATATATACCATAAGTAGTAAAAAATCTACAAGTGCCAATAAAAAAAAATCGACCAATTGCATATCAAGCGGGTTCGGACTGCCGGTTGTTTGTGATCTCTAACAGTTTTTTTTTTTTTTTTTTTTTTTTTTTTTTTTTTTTTTATTTTTTTTTTTTTTTTTTTTTTTTTTTTTTTTTTTTTTTTTTTTTTTTTTTTTTTGTTTTTTTTTTTTTTATTTTTTTTATTTTTTTTTTTTTTTTTTTTTTTTTTTTGTTTTTTTTTTTTTTTTTTTTTTTTTTTTTTTTTTTTTTTTTTTTTTTTTTTTTTTTTTTTTTTTTTTTTTTTTTTTTTTTAATAGAAAAAAACATCAGTAGACATAGAAACAAAATAACACGTCAATTGTTCAAACAAATAGAAAATCATTAAAGTATATAATTAATGCACACAACCACCTAAGTCGCTATTTTAAACAATTTCTTAGATAGTAATATGTAATGCACATCGAATATCTTTTTGGAATAGTCCCTTTACCCTTAAGTAGGGTGTGACTATGTACATCCTACCTTCCCTATACTCGGCTCCTGCGGGATTAGGATTTCTTGTTGAATTTTGTAGTATACTCATACTTAACAAACTAAACATAAAAACCGAACTCATTTGGTCAAAAAGTGTCACATTTCAAATCAATCCGACTCGTTTCAAACCTATACAAGATTAAGCTTTGACCCGAACCTGTATTATCATGTTACCCAACCCATCCATACTACCAACTCTAAGTAAAAATGCACAACCTAAGCACTTCTATGAATTAAGAAAAGGATATATACCTTAACGTCAAATGGGAGGTTGCCGATAAACACAGTTCTTTTACTGTAAAAAAGTGGAGCATTCTCTCCCTTCAACTTGTTTTGAGGTGGACAAGCTCTGTCTACGTGAATATGATTTCCACCTATAGGTTACTCATGGAATTACCAATTCATGAACTTTAAAAATCTTAAAATATGATCTGTAACATTATAACAAAATCATATAAGCAACCCCCAACCCCCAACCCTAAGGAAGAATCAATTAAAATCCCAAAATTGTAGGGTGTAGGTAAAATAAGAAATTCAAGTATATTGCAGCCATGGTATAAATAGCACAACCAGTATTCCACCCAAATAGTCTCGATTTCATTGACAACATCTATTTTAAAATCGATTATAAGGAACTGGTAAAAACATGTATAAACATTAAATAAACAATATGGTTCTTATACTATAACCTAATTAAACATTAATTGGCAATACGATTAACAATCAAACATAATAATATGGAATTAAACATATTATAACACTAGCAGTTGCTTTGTTACCTTAATAAAAGCTCTAGAGTGGATCAAATATGACTGCGTAACAGATCGTGTAGTAACAAAGTGACAAGAAATTTAAAAAGGATTAGAATGAGTGAGTCTAAAGAATGGAGGGAGAATCAATGGACATGGTTGAAACAAATAAAATTTTCAATTTTATGTGAGAAAGAGGGATACTGATTTGGGGGGAAATATTTTGGGAAGGGCGGGAGAAGTCAAATATATTTTCATTTTAGGAAGGATGGGATGTGGGTTCAATCTTTTTACTCCATTCATTAAGTAGATATTAGACTGAATGTAATGGTAAGGTCGACCTTCGGTCAGTCGTCCCATGTGGAAGCAACTAAGGTTGGTCGTCCCATTATATTGACCGAACTAGACTAGTCCCCCCAACCTTTGCAATTGTTTGGGTCGTGTAGAAGACCGAGTAAATGAAGCCGTTTCCCATAAAAAAAATTATCCCTTTATTTTCTATAAAACCCAACATCTTCTTTCCTATTTTTACACCCATATACACTTTTTAACAAAAACACACACTACAAACAATATGTCTCAAATTAATTTTGAGTGTTTATTTTTCGATGATACGGATGATGAAACGGAAGTGAATAGTTTACTCTCCGGTTTTTAATAGACGCTGCTTTGGTTATTCAAGCATCTACTCCTACAATCCAAAAATACCAACGAAGCTATATGCCTAGAGATCGTTACGGTGCTCATGACCGTCTAGTGCTAGCTTACTTTGCTAAAAAACCATTTTACAACGCCTATTTATTTCGTAAACGATTTTGAATGAACCGATCGCTGTTCACCCGCATTGTTCGAGATTTGTCTGCTAACTGCCCTTATTTTCAAGAAGGGTGTGATGCTGTTGGAAAAGCTGGCATCTCTGCTTTAGTGAAGTGTACCTCCGCGATTCGCCAACTAGCATACGCTGCTGTTCCAGATTCTCTAGACGAATATTTACAAATCGGTGAAAAAACTTCTCGTGATTGTTTGATGCATTTCTGTAACGGGGTTATAGAGTTATATGGCGAGGAGTATTTGCGAAGGCCTACGCAAACTGACGTCGAAAAACTCTACGCTTTTCACGAGAACAAACATGGGTTTCCTGGTATGATAGGCAGCATAGACTGTACAAAATGGTCGTGGGCTCAATGTCCACAAGCATATCGTGCTCAATTCAGTAGGGGTGATTCCGGGTCAGAGCCATTCATTTTGTTAGAAGCGGTTGCCTCACAAGATTTATGGATTTGGCACGCCTTCTTTGGTGTTGCAGGTTCGAACAATGACGTTAACGTTTTACGTCAATCCCCTGTTTTAAATGATCTTAAAGTAGGAAAAGCACCAGAGGTTCCATTCGTGGCTAACGACGTGACTTATAAATGGGGATATTATCTTACTGACGGGATATATCCAGAATGGGCTGTGCTTATGAAGTCTATTTCGCAGCCAGGGTCAAATGATGTGAAGCGAATAAGATATAAGCAAGCGCATGAAGCAGCAAGAAAAGATGTGGAACGAGCGTTTGGCGTGCTAAAGAAAAAATGGGCTATCGTAAGAACTCCTGCACGGTCTAGGAGTCTTAAAAGGATTACGCATTTGATGTACACTTGCATCATATTACATAATATGATTCGCAAAGAAAAAGGAAAGGCAATCTCTCCCGACTTTTATCCGGAGGAACAACATCGTGAAGATGATCCCGTAAGATCGGCACAAGATAGGCTACGAGTTATCAGAGAAATACACGACGAAGAAACTCATCTTAATCTTAAAGCCGATCTAGTGGAACACATTTGGCATCGAACAAATGCAAACTAATTTACTGTAATTTTTTATCTTCCGTAATTTTTTTCCGTCTTTTTTTCCGTGTATTTTTATTTCCGTATTTTAGTTTGTATTGTTTAATTATTAATGTAATGTTTTTAAAATTTTTTTTTTGTTCGGTCGTCTGTGCGGTCACCACTACGGGTGTTTGGCAATTGTGTACTCTAGGAGAAAGAAAGCTGAGTTGGCGCTGACGTGGCGGTGTCCTCTGTGGTCACCACTACGTTTTGCCTAGATTTGCAACACTTATGAAAAATATTGCATTAGATTTAAAAATGCAACACTTATTTTAAAAATGTTGCTTTAAGTTTATTATTCTCTAAAATGCAACAATTTTGAAAAATGTTGCTTATAAAACGTTGCATTAGCTCCATTTTGTTGTAGTGCATGTTGGAGATGAAATCCAACAAAAATATTTGAAACAAATAAGAGGGCAAAAGTCTTGTATTTGTGAGTGGAAAAACTAAGAAGGGGCGGGAGTAGGCGGGAGATTTGAGCGTGATCTGAAATTTTTAGATTTAATGCTTAAAAACCAAGCCACTCATATTATTGACCCATTTACACTTTACCAGTGTCTTTGATTGTGCAAAAAGACCAGTTGTTTTA
The DNA here is from genome assembly GCA_026074375.1 of Tanacetum coccineum. Classification (NCBI taxonomy): domain Eukaryota; kingdom Viridiplantae; phylum Streptophyta; class Magnoliopsida; order Asterales; family Asteraceae; genus Tanacetum; species Tanacetum coccineum. The sequence goes on from BQNB010012886.1 coordinate 62,094, forward strand.
TAAAAAACGATGTCTATAACATACACACATAGAGACATGTTGTTACATACACACTAGTGTCTTTTATTGTGTAAAAAGAGTGGTTTGCACCCTCAAAAAACCAATTTTTATATGATTTCTATTATGAAAACTGATTTTTCAAGGAAACCTATTTCCATTCAATCCTTTCCCATTAGTTTTTTGTCATAGAGATAGGGTTTTTCATAACCAATCTTTTTTTTGGGGGGGGGGGTGTTTATAGCCTTTTGTGTAGTAGTGATATTTGCACTAACAATGTCCCCCTTTTTTAAGATGACAAACTATGTAAAGTATAACACATAGTGAAGTTTAAAAGTTACTCGTTTACACTCCATTCTCCTCCTTTTGTCAAAGCAAAAAGGGAATAAAGTAGGAATATATTAGAGCATATAATGTTTAAAAGAAAGACAAGAGACAAAGAGGACGTGCATCGGGTATATATGTTGGAGGAATGAGATGAGGATAGGTGCTCCGAGTATATAGGTTTATGGTATGAAGAGAAGATATGAGAAATAAAGGTAAAGGTGATTGTGTGTTCTTTGGTTAGTTTGGAAAAGGTCATGAGATATGAGAAGTAGGCAAGAGAAGAAGGTAGGTACTTCGAGTGTATAGGATGAAGTAATGAGGAAAAGATAGGTGATCCATGTATATTGGTTGGAGGAATGAGAAGACAACATGAGAAATACGGTTGAGGTGGTTTTGTGTTTCTTGAATGAGGCAAAATACTTACAGTATGAATGAGTCCTTCAATCTTATATTCCTATAAAGATGAGCTTGTATCATCCTAGTGAAGTCTTCTATCATCACGGTTTAACCAACTTTGTGCTATTTACCCACATATCTCCTAGCTCACCCTTGCTCATTGCATCCCTATGATAATTACATTCCTTGTATATTGACTCTAAAGGATCCATGAATCAAATAAATTGTCATCGATGCTCAAGAAGTTTGATGTAATTTAAATGAGTAGAGCGCTTGCAAGTGCTCCCCCTCGGTGTATGCTCCCCGTTGTTTAGCGCACCAAGGAATCAACATATAGATGTGTGCTACAAAACAAAGTTAGTAGACAAGTGCACATATATATAGCAAGATATTAGCGGGGAACTAGACATGCATTTTAGGTGTTGGTATGACACTTTAAAAGAAAGTTAGAAGCTAGCCACATGCAAACATTATTTTAAAAACAACAATCTAAATGATATAATTAAAAGACTAAAGACATATGTATACAGAGAAAAATTAGACCGACTTTTAATAAACGAGAATGGGATTTGTTTATTGGCTGACACACAAATATTATGAGGATGAAGTTTTAAAGGGAGACGAATGACACTTAATATCTTGGTGAGATATGCCAAAATTTATACTTTAAAAGGATAAAAGAAAGATAAGACGAAAATGGAGGCGATATGCTCTTGGATGAGAATGAAAAAGAGATTCCATAGAGCCGAACAGTGGGGAAGCATAGGAGAGACTAAAGGAAGAACGTGTTGACAAGAGGTTGTTATAAAAGATTGATATATCAATTGCACTAACAATTGATGTGCACACGATTCTATCGAGAAAGAGGTGAAGGATTGGGAATTTAAAGGTTTGTTTAGTGTTTTGATGATTGACAATGTTGAGGAACAAATGTGAGTATGTGAAATAAGATGGTGGTTCTTTCAAGGTGTATGAATAAATAGAGACTCAACATTGTGGTAACTCAATAACACTTGAAGATTGAAAATATTCTTTATGTTCTTCACTTTCTAGAAAGTGGAAAGTTTTGCGAATGAGTGACATTTGCATTTTGCAAATTACTTAAATATTTCAGATGAAATAATTAAGTTGTCATGAGATATAGGAGGAATTTTAATATTAACAAGACTATTAAAAGAGAGAAGAAACATTTAGAAGTGAGAAGAGAAGTTAGAAGCGAGGATACTTATTAGAAGTGAAAAGGAACATTTAGAAGTGAGGAGAAATGTCCAAAGTAGAACGACTATTTGAAAGTGAGAAGAATCGTTTAGAAGTGAATACACCATTTGAGGTGAGGAAAGTGGTTTACGAGATGTGAGGAGCAAGATTTGTATGTGAGGGAATTTATTGTGTAATGATAGATTTCAAGTATATCAATTATAAGGAATGTGTTGGAGAATGAGATGCATTTCATTATGAAATTCTCTTGACAACATAAGCAACAATGCTTATAGGAATTAAGATAAGAGAATGACCCATTGATATTTAGAGAGCTATTGGGCATAGGTTTTAGTATAGGATAGACGTCAGCTCATAGTAGCAGAAGAGAGCGGGTGTTCGATTATGGATTTAGAACAGGATAAATGATATCACAGGCCTGCTGTTGGCGGTCCGAGAGATATATCTGGGGGCCGCCAGAATAGTTCTGGGGGCCACCGGACCACCAATAGGAGAAGGCTTGGTTTTTGACGAATTTTGTGATGGGAGTGAAATTTTAATCTGCATTTCACCAATTAAAAATGCTTAAAATACCTCGAATGAAGTAATCAAGTTGTCACGACACGGAATGGAACACGGACCAGAATCAAAACTAGAAGAAGAGAAGAGAACGATTTATGGAATATGTTCCATCATTCGTAAATCTTGACGAAGATAATTTAACGATTTACGCTTGAGGGGTAAAGAAAGAATGTTAGTGATGTTATATTCAGACGCAACCTATTCGAATGGAGATGTTTCCTTTTCGACATTGTCCCGAAGGAAATGGTGACGTATCTTAAGTGTGTTTCGTATGCAATAATAATAATAATAATAATAATAATAATAATAATAATAATGATAATAATAATAATAAAGAAGACAAACGAAGATGGAGGCGACGAGCTTGACAATGTCAAGACGGATGGTGGTTAACGTATAATAAACTACACACACAAAGTTATGTAGCTCCTCTCGAGCATTAGAGATGTTCATAGAACAATCACACGATGATGTATATAGTTATCTTAAAGGTGGTAGAGGAAATAGTGGAGGAAAGAGATTAGGCATCTCTATGGTTGAAGAGGCGTGGTTGAGTGAGAAGAAAGAGATGTGATCTAAAGACAAATAGTGTTTTCGCCGAAGAAAAAGAATGTTTCATTGAATAGAAATAATGTTTTTGTTGAAGAGAAAGAATGTTTTCGTCGAAGAGAAATAATGTTTTCGTCGAAGAGAAATGGAGAGCGATTTAACTAATGTTGTTAAAAGGCTTGAATAGAGATTTTTGGATACGACCTTTAATGTTTGCGATTGCAAGTTAAAGATACTTGAATATTTCGCATGAAATATTTATGTTGTCAAACCTACTTGGAAGGGTATTAGATTTGCATCTAACTTTTCCGTGACAAAGAGTGGATTATTTGGAAGAAAGGGAGACGATGATTAAGGAATGTGTGAAGGAAGACTCTAGAAGATTTAAGACCATTTTATGACTCTTTTGAAAATTTAGATTAGTAGACGCGCAGAAAGATATTCTAGAGTGAGAAAATATATACATAGATGTATAAGACATATATATATATATATATATATATATATATATATATATATATATATATATATATATATATATAATATGTAAGACAGTATGACATCTAAACCTTATTTGTCATACATCAACCTAACATAGTGTAGGTGGATAATTAACATGTAAGTCATGTAAGATGACGCAAACAAAACATGATAATTTTAAATGCAATCATCATTTAAAACATGTTAGCATTTAGCACTTAGGAGCATGTGTTATTTAGAAAAACTAAGAGATATTTTATCTAAATTTTTAGAAAAAGACAAACACTTTTACAACAAACATGCATTCAATAGCTAAGAAAATAAACGTTGAGCATTAAGATAAACATGAAAGCATATAATTGCATTACGTGGGAGCACGTTATCATCTTGAAACTTCAAAGCACATATGTGAAATGCATGTAGTCTAGATTGACTAAGAAGAAATCTAATTTCTACTTGCTTAGTGTGCACTCCTAATGAAATACAAAGTCTATCGATGTAGACTATCATTAGGCATATTTAAGAAGTGCCATTTAATCAAATTAGAGAATGAATATGAGACTATCACCAGTGGTGCTCAATTCAGGCTAAACACGACCATTTTTATGGGTTATACCACGAACCCAACTTCACTCTTGGAAGCAATTCAATCATTAGGTCAAATTGAATTTCTAGTGCAATAGATTCTCTAGTACTCATTTTCATGTTAGAGAAAATATAATTCCTATATTTTTCTAATGAAGTGTAGCAAAGATAAAATTTGTATTATATTATCATAGAGGGCCTAACATGACTCAACCAACATGCTTTAATTTTAGTTCGCATAATCCTAATCAAGATGTGTGGAATTGTAAGGTTAAATGAGAGAGCAAGGAAGTTGTTGTATGTATAAGAGAGAATGGTCATCTAGGACCTAGGAGTATGCTTAAGAGTGACAATGTGTAATGATCTACAATGAGAGTGTTCAAAGAATGCACCTTTGCATGTCTTTTATGAAAGAAATCCAATTAAGGTTATTTACCTCAATAGATCTTGTGTTTGTTTCTTTGTAGAAACACATGATGATTAACTAAAGTTTAATTACATGTATGTTAGATCTTTAAGCAAGAGACTGACAAGAGGAAGATGTTCAAATCTAATGCCATATGGCAGATCTACCTAAATTGAAGATGAATCTAGGACGAAGGATCCATCGATCCGTGGAAGTGCCATATTTGGGCAAGGGTCATTTTTCTATTATTTGGGAGATGGTGTTGACATTAGGTTATTAGGAGAAGCTTATATAAGTTATAAGAGTTCTCAATTTGAGTTTTTGGAAATGACATCCAAGTCTTGCTCATCAAGTTGGAGTACTTATGAGTACTTATGAGTTTCCTAATGGAAATTTATAAGTTGTCAATCCTACTCAGAGTGTGTTAAGTTTAGCATGTATAATTTGACCATAGATAATAACAAAAACATTTGAACACTTTAGACTTAATGAGATATCTTCATTGCAAGTGTGAGTTACAATTTGATGACTAATCTTGTTGTCTTACAATTGACTTCGTGATTTAATGTAATGACCGAGGAAGATTAAACATGTAGACTCGGAAAATATCTATGGTCATTTGATTGATATTTACGTGATCTAGATAAATCATAATCTCTATTTCATGTTCATATTCCAAGTTTGTAATTAGATTGAATAGTGAGATTGATTATCATTTAAATAATAATCATCTTCATATTCAAAATCTTCTTACGATCGCCTACTGAAAGAAAGCACAAAAATGGTCTGTGGGATATGTTCAATTTTTCCTAATCCTAACCTTAGATGGTTAAAGGGTTCTCATTTGGTGAAGAAAAAATATTATGATTATTTGATACAGTAAGAGAGAGTTTTGACGAGAAGATAGTTTGAGTTTTGAGTTGTGCTTTTGAATTGTTTGAGCAAAGTTACATATTTAGCCAATTTGCCGTGTTTGCTTTCGAGATGAACAACCTTTACCAATTGCATTGCAAGGTAAATTACTTGAATATTTTGGACAAAACATTCAAGTCGTCAATCCTACTTCATTGTGTATTTTATGAATATATTTGCCAAATATTTAGAACATAACTATTGGAAAGTAGACTCAATATGACATCATCTACACAAGTGTGAGTTATTATCCGATGCATATTCTTATCGTCTTGGAAAGAGATGTCTTTATTTTCATATCAATCGAGTGTGATTAAGTATGTAGGTTTAAGATAATATCTCTTGTTATATTTTGATATAATCCTAAAACTAGACAAATAAGAATCCAATTTCTTGTCCATACTCGAAAACTTGTTAATTAGATTCGATAATAACATCAATCATAGTTTGAATAATGAGTTGATATATATTCGAAATCTTTCTTGACCCCCACGGACACTCTTTTAAAAGAAGACAAATAAATATTTTCATAGTGTGTTCCACTAATCCTAAGACTAGTTGTAAGTGTGAGGTTGATGAATAATGACAAGTTAATTTCTTACTTAAAAATTGTCATATATTTTGCGTGTGCGAAAAAATATTTGTTGTTATGCATAGTATGCATAGTTCTTGACATTTTATTAGTATATGAATGATTTTTTTAACCATTTTAATACAACACACATCTTTTGTAAAACACTATATGTTTATAATAAGAATATAATTAGGTGTGCATGTTAGAACAATGCAAGCACAAGCAAAGTTTAAAAATACATTTTCTTTTACTTAATTGCTAATGTAATAGTATAATCTTTTATTTTGTTTAACCAATCCAAGGTCAAACACCGCAAGATGATAAAAATATTTAGACATTTTGTTGGAAGAGAGATTATGCGTTGGAAATATTTTAATGATGGGTTTTAACTTAGGACATTATTTTTCCACACACTTGACAAACTATTAAACTCTCATTCCTAAGTGGATTACTACACTCAAAATAATCTACAGGATGTTTATATAACACTTGTAAATATAGTGATCAATGCCTATATGCAATGCACAAAAAATTTTGTAACTTAACGCAAGAAATCTAGCATAATTCATATTAGGCATAATCCGAAAACTAATAACATACAAATAGCATACATGGCACATGTGTTTAGATATATAATTAGCTCAATTACAAATAGTAATGATTACTTATTAATATCTATTAACCAAGTTGAAACAAAACTAAACACACATAATCATCTAGCATACACATAAGGATATTCGTCGTTGTTTTGTGTATTAGATATAACGATGTATACTTAGCTTGATTTGATTTGAGAATAAAATAGTTTCTCTCTATTTCAAAAATTAATGAAGATCAATATTTTGAAAGGACAAATACACAATTTTTCAAAGATATATCAATTAGAAAGGCCAAACTCAAAGGAAAAATTTAAAATACAAGTTTTACATTAAAACGGAACTCAAAGTTTTGACCACTATGTAGTATTTTGCATTTCTAATTTATTTGAGTTTAGAATGAAGACTTATAAGTATTCTAAAATGAAAGTAGACTCAATTATCTTCGAAATGGCGGGTGGCAAGACTTCTATGGACTTACAGTTAATTTTATATAATTTTTCAAAGTTTGCCAAATTCTGCTGAAACAAACAGACGACCCCCATAAAGGTGACGGCCCCCAGATATATATGGGGGCCGCTCTATCATTTATGGGACAGCCACCAGTGACCCAAAAACATGTTTTTAGTATAAAATCATTTGGTGACTTAATGTAGGGACGTAAGACTTCAGAAAGTTGTTTCAACACATGAAATACGTGTTTTAGACGCCATTTCTACTCTTACGACTAGAAAATATGTATTGACATTTCTAAACTCTTTTTAGAATATTTTCCTTTAAGCTATTATACAAAGTATATCTAACAACAAAATTAGTACGAATCAAGCAACAAAACACTTTTCATACTTAATCCCTCTTCATGGGTAATTTGATAGATGGATCGTACTCTATTTTAAAAACTATTTGTTTTAAAAACTAGAGCGACGTGGCTCCTGATACCAATTGTTGAAACCGTAGAGGGGGGTGAATACGTTTCCATTTTAAAAACTTTAAATCTTTTGTATCAAATCGCCAATCAAGTTAGACGTAATATGAAAAGTGGCGATAATAGGTTTTACAACAACTAGCACATGTCTTAATAATTCTAACTCAACCACAATAGTAACTACAAAGTAGTACACAACCTTAACTAATAATATATATACAACCATTCACGCAATCATAAGCACAATGCAAGTATAAAAATAAAGCGGTAAGTGTAAAGAAATAAGTAAAGCGAAAGGTAAAAGAAAATGCAAATTGGCATAGTGATTTATAGTGCTTCGGTCACGAAGCTCCTCTTTGCTCTACTCCACTCCCCGAGTATCCAACTCGAGAGTTACTTCACTAATCAACAATCTCCCTTTCGGCGGAGAAAACCTTATACCAATGCTTACATTATTTTCCGACACTAAGCTAGATGTCGAGTTCTTCTTCGGGTACAACCAAACTCGTTATGTTTTATGGCCCAACAAAAAAAACCTTGTGTTTTATGGCCTAAACATATAAACCGCTTCGCTTACATTATTTTCTGACACTAAGCTAGATGTCGAGTCCTAATCTTAGCTAGAACCAATCTACCACTTCACCAATGTAATTTAAGACCTAAAATACTAACCAACCCATAATCAACCCATCCAAATATATACATCATTTAGATCTACACACTACTAAAGATTGGAAGACATGAACTCGATCTATATATAACAAATGTTACAAATGGACTAACTAGACTACATAACTTCGGATCTTGAAAATGACCGAAGTTCTTCTCTTGCACTTGAGGAAAGGATAAAAGATTTGATCACATTTAAACAAGATTAACCAAGTTGAATGATCAAAGATTTAGAGAGATTTAGTGAGATCTAGAGAGAGAAAGAACTGAAAGAAAATCGTGCAAAAGGGTTGTGAAAATAGTTGGAGGTGACCCACTATTTATAAGAGCTAAAGAACAGCCTGTCAGGAAACGGCGGTCCCAGATATATTAGGGGGCCGCTGGATATTTAAGGGGGTCGCCGGCCTATTTAAAGGACCGCCCCGATAGACACTCTTGTTTTTGTCTTTTTGTGGTGACAAACTTGTCTGCTGAAAGTTTAACATGTTTTGGGGGGAAAGGAACCAGATTTTGAATTTTGAAATAATTATCACATAAAACATTTCTTTATAATTAAAAAAATAATTTGTCTAATTAATTTTTGAAAAAATTATTTTGTTACATTTATAAAAATGTAAAGTTTAAGACAAAAACTTATTTCTTTGATCATCCTACAAGTTTAATGCTTGTTTGTACATACCTTATGTGATTTACGTCGGGTGTAAACCAATGTCCATCTTGATGCATACTTGAGACGTCGAGAGATGTTGATGCATGTATGCATTGATGATTTATGAGTATGAGTAACTTGCGCACTTTACGTTACATATTACATGTTTGTCATCACCAAAACATAAAGAGATCGTATAGATTAAATATCGTAATATTTGCACTAACACAAACAATTTTTTGGTTCTTGCCCTTTTGCTTCTTATAGGTTCAACCTCTTCTTCCTTAGGTTAATCTTGTCTCTCATCTTGGAGATCATTATCATCTCATTGTCTCTGATCTTGGACAACTTCGACATCTATTCTAGATGATTTTCCAATTTCCTTCATTAACAAGGAAATATATTTTCAAAAAAAGAACCACTTCTTTATTCCATTATCGTATCCTTGTTTATATCAACATACATAAAGAAATCATAAGCACTACTGTTATGAGCATATACTAAGAATATACAATTCACAGTTTCAAATCCAATCTTTTGAACCTTGGGGTTCAATACGGATATCTTAGCTAGATATCCCCTCAAATTTGTAAAGCATTTGTAAATACTTATAAGATAGTTTTCTTTTAATCCATAGCTCATAAGAACTATCTTATTCTCTTTACTAGGGATCTTATCTAAAAAATAAGTAGCCGATATAACCTCTTCCCCCCACATGCCATGACTTAAACCAAGACTTACGAACATGGCATTAACCATATCTTCTAAGACACGATTCTTTTCTATATCAAAAGCAATAAATTTGTGTCTTATTCTAAGTTTAGCACATAAATTTAGAAATGGAGACATATATCCACCTCCGATATGACTTCAAACCACCTTGTTTCTGATAATAAGTTAATTCTCAACTTATTTATGTAGAACAATCTTGTCTATATCCTTACTCTCAAGTAAGTGTAAATAGCAATATTTTGTACCACCATCAGCAAATATGATGAAGTACTCGCTATTCGCTACCATAGTAGGTATCAATTCCAAATCACATAAAAGCATGTGAATCATATCAAGGGGTTCGATTATTTCTATTCAACCGAGAGAAAAGACAATCTTGTCAATTTTGCTTCAACACAAATTTTAATTTTGTAGTCCATTTTAATACAAAATGGGTATCCAATTGAGTTAAAATTTAAAATATGTCCGAGTCAGCCATGCCATATATTTAAACAATCAAATAAGCTGAATTTATACTCATTTGACAGAAATGACCATTAGAAAATACATTTAGCTTAAACATTTAGAAGGCGTAGCCCGTACAGACTCAAATTATGTTATTCGTTAACTTCATTTTTATTTGATTCAAACACAAGATGAAAGACAAATTTCATTAAACAACCATCCGGACACAAGATTCTTACGAATCTCTAGCACGTACACCGCGTTGATTAACTTAGACTCTTTCCCAGATGTGAATCACATATCCTGTTCCCCTGATATTAGGAGTTGGAGAGTTGCCCAAAAATCGTTCTCTCTATTCTCAACCGAATTAAAAGAGTTAAGAAAACTCTTATCCCTAAATACATGATACCGAAGTGCTAATCCACCATTATCTAAGGTTGGATTCCCTCATGGCCTCAGTTTTCATGTCATTCAGACCATATAACGCATAGTTATGGCACATAAGGTTTCTGAATGCTTCAAAGCATCTACCGTACACGTAACTCGAGTATCGATCTCCCTTTTAACTTGTTCGGGAGCAGATCCTTTAGATGTCACTAGTGACATTCCAAATATTTTGTTAATACGAGATCCCATAATTAGTTTGAAACTAATTTTAAACAAAAATACATGTGTAATATGATGTTGTCAATTTCCATTAAGAGGGTCTTAATAGATCTGTTTCACAAGATTTATTTCTACACTGAAACTCAACAAGGTTTGAGTGGATCTACTCTTCTAAAGAAACTTAACAAGGTTTCCATAGATATATTTTTTAACTCCAAAAGATTTCAAGAATATATCTAGTTAATAATTAAACTCGATCCGGTTTAAAATAAACTTGACAAGTCAATCAAACACTTCCATTAATTTAGTAAAAATTATATATATAATCCGATATCTAATAATAACTTGTATAATTATCAATATCTTGTTTCAAATAAACTCTTCTTGAATTTCATTGAACATGTTACAATTATCTAATAAAATAACAACTTGCATTTTATGAGATATGTTTCAAAGAAACACCACTTAGTTTTAATGAATCTATTATAATAATCTAATAAAATAGCAAGTTATATTTTATGAGATTTGTTTCAAAAAAACTCTACTTGGTTTTAATGAATCTATTCTAATAATCTAATATGATTTGCAACCATGTTAGTAATTGTCGCACCAATTACACTTACAGGAGTAGTCACAATCGTGATTGTCATCCTGAAGATCAACACAAACAGTTAAATAAACTGTTAAAAACCGGTACCCAAGAAATACAATCCTGATTTTTATAACCTTGTACCGGATCTACTTCAAAGAAACCAAATCTTGATTTCAATGAATCAACTAGATCAGTTTAATAGAAACTCAATCTTGGTTTCAAAATAAACTAATATGAATAACTGCGTGTAATTCCAAATCTGTAAATTAAAATTGTTTTTAATTAAAATTGATTTCCAAAGAAACTCATCCTGGTTTCGATAGAAAACAGTTTATAAATATAAAATCTGTTAATAATAATTAATCCGATTTAACAAAAGTGTTTTTAATTCTGTTACACAGAATCTGTTTTAAGACTTCGAATTATAATTCAATAAATAAATTAACAGAATATAAATGACATAAAATTAAATAACAGACAGAAAGAGGTAGAAGCAGAGAAGACAGACACTATGAATGATAAATAAAGAAAACAGTAAAAGGTCGTGGAACGAGCCTCGTGTTTAACACGATTCTCTTCAAACAGATCTGCCATATGTTTCCAGTGTACAACGTCCAAAGCTGTTGTACAGCCAAACCTGGCATACTTGCCTGTAAGATCATGAAAAACTGTGTGCATGTGATCGAAAAGACTGCTGGAAAACTTATGAATGTAGCTTTTCTCTCTTGTGTCTAATAACTGAATGAGAATGAGTTATATTTATAGTGAAAACCTGTCTTGGTCACCAAGACATAATATTACCTAAAAATAACCTGACTTCGATATCTTCCATTTATTTAACTGGTCCTCGTTATCAAAGTTTAAATCGGTTTGATATTTTCTATATATTTAAACTGATTCTGTTAAAACTTTGTCTCCAAGTTACATCAATTCTAAAGATAAATGGATACAAAATCGGCAGCATAGTCTAAATTAATTCTATTGAATTATTCAACAAGTTTTAAATCTATTCCTAAAATAGATTTACAAAGTTAATCCATTCTTAAAACAAATTTACAGATTTTGTGTTTCACGTGTCCCATTTTGAGACACGATATCTCATTCATATTAACTATATTTTGGACATACTTTAGCTCGTTGCAAAGCTCTCTTCAAGGAGAACACAAAACTACAAGCTAATATAAATATATAACATATACATATATTAAATAATGTCCAAAGTTTGCAAAAAACACATTTTGCCAAACTGTTTTCCAACAATAATTTCCTTTATTTGGTTTTGTGTCACAACTTCATGCTTATTTTCATTAGAGAAAAAGGTTCAATTAACGATAAAATATGAAGCATGTTTGACACATAAATTATACTATCGTGACGGGTATTTAGTTTTTTTTCACACATTTATATATTTTCAAACGACTATTTTGGTTTTTTTTCTTTTATTTTTTAGTACTGAAATTTTCATGATATACCAAATGTAATCATTAATGTGTAAATTTTATCAATACCCACGCCAATAAAAAGTCAAAAACTAAGAAAATAAACGGGTCAGTGAAAGTTTGTTTATGAACATTATGCGGATGTGAATGTAGCAATCTTTTTATCAATACCCATGTCAATAAAAAGTTATGCTTATTTATGTTTGTTTGACCCGTATAAGTTATTGTTGTGTAACAACCACTATTTGATATCAAAGCGTTTTAATTACCTTGTTCAAAAACCACACTGCGATTTGAGGTAACCGCAACGTTAAAACCTATAGCTAGCAGTTATTACTACATATTTCACTATGGAAACATGGCTACGAAAAAGAAAAATGGTATAGCTAATGAGATATAAATACATGTTATATCTTTACGAGAATGTGAAGATAAGCAAATATATATAAAAATACAAGAAGATATGACCATGCTTATAATTTTTCTTGAAACATAAAAGGCACTACAAAATTAAAGTTGATCGAGCACACTCGCAATGACTTTTTGAGAATTTTAATTTTGTGAAACCATTTAGTGCTCTTCTTATATAATTTTATATAGTTAGACCTTCGTCTATAACTACCAATGCCATTTTTCGTTGGAAAAAAATACTTAAAATATTTGACACGATTAATATTCTAGTTTTTTTTTTTTTTTTTGTAATATCATCGTCACAGTCACATACAGTATAATTTATTTTATTGACAAATAGCACACTCACAAAGACCAAATTAATATTTTTTAGGGCTATTGCTTCATACT
>BQNB010012887.1:5093-78246 GCA_026074375.1 Tanacetum coccineum
ATTGGATCTAGTTTGATATTAACAATTAACACACATATTTAAATAAGAAACACTAACCTTTGTTTAATGACAAAGTCGATTAAACGAGAATCTTGATATTGAAAAGAGTGATTAAATTATCACCTCTATGGTTGCATACACAACACGATGAACGAGTACGCAATAATACTAGTCGTAACTTTACGAGCTCTAAACACCGATGATCTATGCTTCTTTACTTGAACCGAAAACCAAACAACCCTTTGTATGTTGAACTAAAAATAAAAAAACACTAATTAGGGTCTAATCGAATTCAGTTGAGGGTAAAAACAGAAAACCGAAAACCCTAATTTGAGGTTTTGTTGTTGTCAACTTGAGGAGAACCAAAGACCACCGAAAATCCTTTGTTAGTGTTTATTGTTGTCGAACTAGAGGAGAACAAAGATCATCAAAAAAACCCTTTAGGGTTTAATCAAAAATCAAGGTGGGGAGAGAACCGAAAAATCCCTTGTGTGGGAATATTCGGTCGACTAAAGGGAGAGGGGAGAGCACCGATTTAGCTGGTGAACTATGTTATGAATGAATGAATTATGAGTCTAGGGATGGGTGTTTATATAGGCACCAAACCCTAGATCTAGATAAACTAGAAAACCTATAATTCCCTTCTTATCACAATATCTTTCCCTTAATTATAAAATTGATCCCAAAACCCTTCTAGATCCATCCTAGGGTCCGACCATAGTGGAAGTCCCACAAGGTTTGGGTTTTGTCAATTTTAGTCCCTCCGGTTCACATTTAAATTATCGTTAAGTTAGTTATAAAATATAACGGTAATTAACGGTTATTTAAATTATTACGTGAAACATATTAAACCCTTAATAATAAGTAAATATATATATTAAGTGTTTAATAAACGTACTCTTCATGTCTTAATGTGTGTGCCTTCAGTAGGCTCACGTATTTCTAGTCGTATAACATGCGTATCCGACTCCCACTTTCCAATAGCTCCCATTTGGGAGTAGGAGTAGCATGCTCTATTTATACCAGTAATGGAAACATCTAGCAACACTCGCATTGCCATAAACTAGAAATACTTGTGATATTGTTTCAAGAAAAACTCTTAGCTTAATGGTTATGTATTTCTTGCTTCCATCATCCCTTTGTTACAAATACCTTTAAACCATGGATATGGATCCTAACTCATTCCATATAGTTTAACTATTTTAGTTTCTCGTTATAGAAGTTAATTCAGATATAACAAATGTAATTAAGAATCATCTTAAATTACCCTTTGGGTACGTCCATACAATAATCAGATTAATTTTGGGGAGGGCCCATGGTATCATTCTGCACATATCAAGTGGATGAACAAATTCTTTATTGAATACAAGTGTTGTGGATGCCGCTTCACATCACTTCCAAGAATAGCCTTTATGACTACTTTTTTCAGGATAACATTTGACTTATAATCAAAAAGTGATATCCACACATACAAAACTAGCTTGCATCTCGTGACTTATTTAACCATTTTTGATATCTTACTCATGACAAGGATCCAAAAGTAAATATTCGAAGTTTGGGGTGTCCAATATGCATCCCTTGTGAATAACATATGAGTTTGGCAGAAATAATCCATATATTTAAATAATACAACCAATACTCACATTTGCCTTATGTAACAATATTCCTATACTGTTAACCGACAATGGACATATTTAGAATGATGGTATCATTCACGGATTAAACATGCAAATACAAGACACAATGAATGAAAAACAAACACCAAGTATCTTTATTCATCAGAAAATAAAAAGTGTTTTACAATCCTAATTATCCAAATACTAATATAACACAGATTTACATGAGACTACTAGCTGGAATCATTCATATATCCTGAGTATGTTCTAAATGCTTAGCCAAAGGTAACGCCTTAGTAAAAGGGTCAGCTAAGTTGTCATCTGTGTGAACTTTTTCTATCTTAACGTCACCCAATTCAATAACTTCACAAATGTAATGAACTTTGGCACAATAATGTCTAGCACCTTTAGCGATTGTTGATTCGTTAGCTATAGTAATTGCTCCGGTATTGTCACAATACATCGTTATAGGTTCTTTAATTATGGGAACAACGCCAAGCCCAAAAATGAATTTCCTAATCCAGACCTCCTCTTTTGAAGCATTGTAAACAGCTATATATTCAACTTTTGCAGATGAAGTTATGAAGATGCTCTACTTTGTACTTTTCCAGTCCACAACACCTCCATTTAAAACGAATACATATCCTGAGACTTGAGGTCATCAGCATTTGTCAGATATCCAGCATCAGTGTAGCAATAAAACCTAAGCTCTCATTTTATATCACCACCGTAAACCAGAAACATATCTTTAGTATTGAGAAGATACTTTAGAATGTTCTTAACAGCAGTCCAGTGTAGATCTCCTGGATTCTGTTGAAATTGGCTTGTTATGTTCTGAACGAATGCAACATTAGGGCGAGTGCATCTCATAACATACACAATAGATCCCACAGCTGAGGCATATGGTAAATTTTGCATGCACTTCACCTCAACAGGTGTTGAAGCACCTTGAGATTTACTCAATTTTAACTTTTCTTGCATGGGGATACTTTCACGTTTGGAATTCTCTATGTAAAATCTTTTTAAGATTTTCTCAATATAAGCACTTTGACACAAACCAATTAACCGCCTTGATATATCTCTATAGATCTTGATTCCAAGAATATATGCAGCTTCCCCTAGATCTTTCATAGCGAAACAATTTCCAAGGTAGGATTTTACATCTTGTAACATTGGAATGTGATTTCCCATGATTAATATATCATCGACATATAAGATCAGGAAAGTAACATTACTTCTACTAGCTTTCTTATATACACATAGCTCATCATGATTTTAAGTGAAACTAAATTTCTTAATTTCATCATCAAATCATTTATTCCATTGTCTTGATGCTTGCTTAAGTCCATAAATGGAATGCTTTAGCTTACATACTCGGTTTGGAAATTTTAGATTGACAAAACCTTCAGGTTTCACCATATAGACTTCTTCAAAAAGATGTCCATTATGGAAGGAAATTTTGACATCCATTTGCTAAATCTTATAGTCATAAAACGCAGCTATGGCAACAAGAATCCTACTAGCTCTAATGCCTGCAACAGGAGAGAAGGTTTCTTCATAATTAACCCCATAGGTTTGAGTGAATCCCTTCGCTACAAGACGAGTTTTATAGGTGTGTATAGCTCCATTCATGTCAGTCTTCTTTTTGAAGAGCCATTTGCTACCAACGGTTTTATCATCAGGAGGAAGATCAACTAAGTCCCAGACTTTGTTATCTTTTATAGATTGCATTTCCACATTCATAGCATCTTGCTATTTTCTAGATTCATGATCTAATAATGCAGCTTTGTAGTTAGCGGGTTCATTATGATCCCCCAACTCATGCTTCTCAGCATCGATGTATAAACGCATGCGATCTGGGGCACGTTATGTCCTAGTGGACCTATGAATGGGATTGATGTCACTTTGAGGTTCATTAATTTCTTGATCATCCCCATCATGATCTAAGATAGTGTTTACAAAAGGATGCATATCTTCTTCTTGAATTATTTCAAGATCTTCTAGACTCCCACTTGCTTCTTCAGTCATAAGACTATTCTCAAGGAATTCAGCATTCCGAGAAACAAATATTTTGTTTTCAGGTGGATAGTAGAAAGAATAACCCATTGTTTTCTTTGTGTATCCTATGAAGATACACTTAAGAGACCTGGGTTTTAATTTGTCAGGTTTGGTAAGAGTATCTCTCTTAAAAAATGCCTCACTACCCTAGACTTTTAAGTAAGACAGCTTAGGGGCTTGCCTATGCCATATTTCATATGGTGTCTTTTCAAACTTTATAGTTGGAACCATGTTGAGAATGCGTGCAACAGACTCAAGGGCATAATCCCAAAAGGACTTTGGAAGAGTTGTTTGACTCATCATGGAGTGAACCATATCTAGTAGGGTTCTATTTCTCCTCTCAGACACACCATTATGTTATGGCGTGTAAGGAGGAGTACGATGGGCAATAATCCCATGCTCCTTTAGATGATCCAAAAACTCTTGACTCATATATTCGCCTCCACGATCAGAACGTAGCAATTTAATGGTCTTCCCAAGTTGGTTTTCTACTTCTTTTTGAAACACTTTAAAAGTTTCAAACACTTCATGTTTATGTTTCAGCAAGTAAACATAACCATAACGAATAAAGTTGTCGGTGAAAGTGACGAAGTAGCTAGCTCCTTATTTTGACACAGTTCTAAATGGTCCACAAATATCGGTGTGTATTAAACCAAGTAGATCTTTAGCCATTTCCACTTGTGTATAAGGTTTTCGTGCCATCTTCCCAGACATGCATGAAACGCATTTATCAAAAGACTTATTGTCAGTTGAATTAAGAAGTCTGTCATGTTGCAACTTCTCTATACGTTTCTTGCTAATATGTCCAAGATGACAGTGCCACAAGAGAGTCGAGTCCAAGTTGGTATTGGCTCTTTTATTGCTAACAACATACATAGAACTATCATTTGTATTAGAATTAGACAAATCAGTTTGAAAAATACCATTCCTTGAAACTGCACTAAAATAAACAACATTATTCATAGAAACTGAAATTGTATTATTCTCAAAACGGTTAATAAAACTATTTCCATACAAACGGGAAACTAAAATGATTCCTCTAGTGATAGAGGGAGCATAATGACAATTGGGTAAAATTAAAACTAGTCCACTAGGGAGACAAAAGTGATAAGATCCAATAGCTTCAATGGCTGCACGATGACCATCGCCCACGTATAGACTTAAAGCTCCTGGCTTCAGCTTCCTACTTCTCCTGAGACCCTGAGTAGTTATACATGAGTACCATAACGCGTGTCAAAAACCCAAGTGTTATTAGGAAAAGTATATAGTTTTATACTGAAGATACTTGAAGTGCTGGCTCTTTAAGATAGCTTCTTGTTCTTCAGCAACTTCGGCTAGATATTGGGGACAGTTCCGCTTCTAATGACCTAAATCACCGTACTGGTGGCAGATCGTGTCCTTTGCAGGATTGTCCTTTTTTGGTGGAGGGGGAATCTTGGGTTTAGGAGCATAAGCAAGCTTAGACTTTCCTTTCCCTTGATTGTTTCCCCTACCAACCAATTGTGGTTTCTTATTTTTGTGATTTTTCTTTTGGACCTATCCTGCTCTAATTGCATGTAGTGCAGGTGAAACATCTTTCTTTGGTAGAGTTTGCTCATGTAGTTTAAGCATGGCATCCAACTCACTTACGGTCTTCCCCATGCCATGCATGTTATAATTTTGCACAAAACTGCCATATTCCTTTCTCAAAGAGACCAAGATGAGGCTCACTGTAAGGTTTTGCGTCATGGCATGACTAAGACGTTCCAAATTGTCTATATAACTCTTCATTTTGAGAACGTAAGAGCTTACAAACTGTCCTTCTTCCTGCTTACATGCGTGAAATTCTCTCACGATTTGAAGAAGTTTCTGCTTTGCTTGTTGTGCATACAACATTTTTAGTTCCTTTAGCATATCATATGCACCAAGTTGTTCCAAATTCTTTTGGATATCTGGGTCCATGGTCATAAGTATAAGACCAACAATTTCCTTGGAAGCCTTGACCTATGCAGAATGGGTGGCAAAGACATCCAGAGGAAGTACTTATCCAGCATGAGGAACTGGCATAGCAGGTATTGGCTGCTCTAAGAATGGTAACTTATCTTCAACTGATAGCACAATCCAAAGATTACAGTACCATCCAGTTAATCTTTGTTTCTCAAAGAAAGCCCTGAAAACCAAATTTTTTACGACTGTGGTAGTCATCTACAATCAGAAAAAAGTTTAAAGAATTAGTATTTTTGATAATTAAATTCTTAAAAGAATTAACTACCCAATTAATTACTAATAAGACTAAGATCCAACTTGACCTCCTACTTATTACCGGAGGTCTGACTAGCGTATAAACAAGTAGGGCAAGAGGTAAGCGATAAGAGGTAATTGCATTGTGAATGCAACTCTTAGATTTAAGAGAGATGTGACTTTAGTAAATCATATAGTAATGTCATGTACATGTTTTGTCTCATCTTATGCCTCGGTCCGAGTCTGACCAGGGTAACGTCGATTAAGTCCACCAAAAAAGAACGTGCAAAATTAGACATAGATTTTGACATATGAAAACTTCGCCCGTGGGGTGAGAGACCCTAAGGTCTAACCAGAGAAGTCAAAAAAACCAAATGCACGTGTTTTCTTAGTTTGTTGCAAAAGACTTAAATTCATCATAGGGTATACATATAAGTTTATGAAAACTTTAAAAGCATGGTCCAGTAGCGATTCATTATATGATAAAAGCATGAAAACTTTAAAATTTACAAGAAAATAAGTTTCATAGTTTAATGTTCGTATTACTTTATCAAAAAATGATTTATATGCATAACTGATGTGTCGTTGTGTGGTGTATATTTTATTGATTCAAGTTTTAAATTTATATTTTTCCGACTAAACCAAAAACAACACTTTAACGGGCAGTGTACCCGGTCGGTAGTAGTTTCGTGGTAAGTAGTGTGTCGAACGATTGAAGCGCAGGTTAATCTATCAATTTAATTAATATCTTGTTATCTAATCATGTAATTCTAATTCATCTAAACCTTGTTAAACCTAATGTTAGTCTAATATCCTAATTTTAAAAAACGGAAAAGGGGTTTTCAGCCTGAGAAGACTGCACGGTTTGGTTATGTTTATAAATCAATTCAAGCAATTTAAACCCATTCATGCTAATTAAACAAAAGATGAAAGAGCGGTTCAAACCTTCTCAACAAAACTATATTAAACCATTATTAATCCGATTAGTATAGTTGGTTTTTGTATTTATTAAGCGTATATTCTTCATCTCGAGGTGGTATATTCATTCCCTAAGACTTAGGCGTATACTTCACTAAGACTTAGACACATTGAATTTTGTCATAATTAAAGCATCAAATAAAGCATCCTTATGCTGATTTATAATCTATCTTACGAGATTAAGGAAATGGTGATCTCTTAACCCTAGCTCCATCGAGACTTTAACCCACTTCCCGCTAATGGCAATCTATAACACAGTAGTCCCACTTATCCAATTATCCTATGGAATCAAACATACTTGTTGAATAATCTAGGTCACCTGCTAGTTCAACATGATCCAATAAACCATGGCAATATCCAATATAACTAGTTAATGTCCGAAGCGTATCCTAGACACAGACTTAGAAGACAATAATTTGGTGTAACTATGATTTCTAGATGTATAAACTCACTAAATGCGAGAGCTATCCCCACTCTAATATAATTTGGTCCGCTGTACTATATCCAGTTGAATGATTGGTCGCCAAACAAAAGCGCGGTAAACAAGTATAAAATGATAAACATAAACAAGTACTCAATGAGTAAATCCAGAGAAATTCGAGCATAAACAAATAACAGACATTCAATACTATCATAATAATGGCTAATACCCGAAGGTATAGCCTTCAAACGTCATAATAAATTACAAGATAATTATTTAGCCAAGGTATACTAACCGAGTTAACGAATGATACCAAAAAACTAAACGATACTAATGTATATGGAATTACACGGTGTCTCCTATATGAATTGAATACGTTTGCTCGACCTCTTCTGACTCTTATTCTCCTCTAAAAATCAACTTTGTAGTTTAAGGTAATTGAGAATATGATTTAAGCACACTTAAAACTCATGTTTGGAGATTTTCTATTTATAAAGGACAGGAAGTTAGATTGATCCGGCTATCCATGCGTTGGATATGGCGTATTGGGGATTCTTGAGTAGGGACCATGCTTGATATCTTGATATCTTCTAGAATATTATACTGATTCCATATCTTGAATACGGCGTATTGAGTCCTCTGGATACGGCGTATTGATTTTTATTCCTCTGTGGTCTTTGGTGAGTGCAGGCACGGATACGTCGTATCTTCCTTGATGGATACGGCGTATTGGTCTTCAGAATAGTAATCTTCAAAATATCTTCATTTAAGCTCCAGAATGCGCGCCTTTTGCTATCTTTCACCAATTACTCCATAATTACTGCAATTCTCAAATATAAACGATTAAGTAACAATTCTTTGCAATAACTATACAAAATGGGTTAATATCGTGGGATAAATGATGCTATAAAATAGACGTTATTTGATGTCATCAAATATCCCCCCACTTGAGTCCTACTTGTTCTCAAGTAGCCTTTAGAAGTATATAAAAAATGTATCCGTAAGGATATTTTCTGTTAAAGCACTTATTTGATCTATTACAAGTACACAACCAAACACCTCCCGAAATAGGAAGATGAAATCACTCAAATCACTCAACTAATCTATGTGGTAACATTTAACTAATTCTCTCAATTGCTCGGTCGTGACGAGTATTATATCATAAGCTTGGAAAGGATACACATCTCCACCACTAAAGCCAAGGAGTAACAAGTTTATAAAGGTAAATATAGGTTTTAGTATGGAAAGGCGTACGGTTGATCATTCTACAATCTTTCACCAGAAGTATCATTCCAACAAGGCATCTGAAGCACACATACACACCCGGAACGCCGGGATAGACATGCGTGTTCGATCACATCCCCATTCGAATTTAACCAACAGTTAGGATGAAGAATGATATAGGGTAGGAACCTTCTAACTTTCACCAAAATTCGTAAACCAATGAGGTATAAGACATGCATACATGGCCGTAACGACGGAATAGACATGCATGTTCGTATGAATCCCTATTCGCGTAAAACTAACGGCTAATCATTAGGTGAGAGGGAAGTAAATTGTTGTTAAATAAAAATCAAGAAACAAATAGATTAAAACTTAAGATACAAGTTGCTAGACACTTTTTTCCCGATCGTTACCATGATTAAGACACAACTATTTACAACGTCTTGATCATCGATCAAAAACAACAACCAAAATTGGCGTTCCCGCAACGGTCAACTTTCCAATCATCCCAAAACTTTACATACTCTATAAGAAAAGTGGCGATATCTTCCACTTTGTACAATACTTTACATCGTTGATTTTTTAGACATATCAACGAATAATCGATCCTTCGTGTGTAATTGCGAAACAATTGTCTTCAAACTTTCTTTCTCACTCTTTTTTGTATTTTTCTCATTTTTTCGATTTTTTTTGCTAACTAAACTTTAAATCTGCTGTAGTTTTACCAACTTCACTATCATAATAATTCCGGATAATTCCATCAGTGGTTCTTCATTCTTCGGACTCACCATTAAATGTGATGGTAGTAAAATTACATGAGCTTTGACTACTAATATACATACCCATTTGCAATGTGAAAATTTCCAACCGCATCAAAGATTGAAAATGATCACAAGACTGGGAAATTTAACTTTACACTTTAAGCATCAGCAACTGTAAATTAAGCTTAATCTAATATGGTAGGTTAAGGTGTAAGGGTGTAACAAAACAAATAGTTGGTGTAAATTCCTAAAGGATTGGCTCTACGGGTTGTTCTAGTGGATCTTCACTCTAAAGATGATAGTGGAAAATGGTTTAAACGGCATGTTAACTAACCGGTGTAGTTAGTATTAAGCAATATGTAATCCTAAAATTTAACAATTTAAACATGTTACTCCATATATCATCTGTACTTATCATTGCTAGTCGCGAGTGATATACCAAAGCCAAGTTTTAATGTCGTTACAACATCACGGCACACTCTATTTTGTGGAATTTGGGTAAACATTTACGGTGAAATGGAATAGGCCTAAATCCACACATATCTAACAGAGTTATTGTGTGGTGGGGTGGGTGCCCCCCCCCCTTGGGTTATGTAAAGTGTAATTTCTATAATAGTATGCTTGGAAATTTTTTATAAAAAAATTTGATGCATATTTTAAGCATTTAATGTGAAAAATAGGTCAAGTAAACATTCTAATTCCATCCCCCCCACTTAAAATATACAACGTCCTCATTGTATATATAAAACATTAAATACGGGAATTTAATAAGAATTAAAATGAGAAACTCTCTTGATAATTGCTCTGTAGATACTCCAATTGGATGTTTTATGAGCAAGATTGTGTTGAACAGCCACCTTGAAGTTTCAAGACTCAAACACTTCAAGATCTTCCAAATAATTATTTAAATTCTCCACCAATATCTCCGGTGATAATTTCTTTCAAGAGGGTCTCCTGTATAAAGATAGGAAGGAAACATGGGTATTCCTATCTTGTTTCTATGGTTATTTAAATAAACTAAACAAAATATTATGGGTTCAGTGTGGTGGATACGGGTATATCAGATTGAATGATTAAGCCGCATCTCAAATCTGACAATTATGTTTTTTAAAGTGCAATAAAAATAAAGTTGCACAAGCGTCTAGATATTAAATACGCCGTTATTGGTATGGAGCGGATACGCCCGTATTGATGTATGGGAAGACAGACTCGGTAACAAAATTAAATAACATTCTGGGTTGTCTCCTTGGAAGCACTTTTGTTTACAGCGAAGTCTTTAAGTTAGACTGTTCTTTAGCTTCTCATCTTATTTCATCTCATGCACGCTAATATGCCCGCTTATGAGCCATTCTTCCGTCTTCGCATTTCGAATGTATTCGGGTCCTAGATTCAAAACTCCTTTGAAGAACCCGTTAAAACTAAATCCTATCCAAACCTTAACCCTAAATCAAAATTCAACCAAATCGAATTAAAAAGATAAAAGATTTGAAATACATTACCGATTGATCGAGTTGAAAAAGGAAATGAGTACTTGATAGAATCACAAACGATCTTCCAAGAATTTGAGAAAAAATTTGTGTGGGTTTGTGATGGTGAAAAGTTGTGGTAAAAACAGATCTGGCGTATTGATTGGGTTTTTATACCCAAATTTGATACGTCGTATTGAGGTGTATAATACGCCGTATTGGCGAGTTTTGTTGACTTAGTCAATTTTTGTAAAAATTGTGGATACGTTGTATTGGTTTTACCCAAATACAGCGTATCCATCCTTAGAGACCAATTTTCCTAAAATAAAGCAATGAAAACGTACCTTGGCCTTCGGAACATTATTGCACAATCACCATCCTTATAATACCGCTTAGGGTCGAACGGAAGGCCAAACGGCCTACATTAATTCATAATGAGATAGAATAGCATTCCGTTTGCGTAATATTTACAAATCGTTATTTTTACTTTTAAGTTTATGAAAAAAACTTCCCGTTCTGAGAGTGTTGGGAATTAAAAGTCTTCATACTTAGTACTGCCAAGCGAAGAGTTAGTATTGCTCAAGTTACAACTGCCAAATACTTTTTTTAAAAAAAAAAAACTTGTTAGCTACTGCTAGATAGAGTAAGTTAGTACTGCCAGTACTAACTTAAGACTGCTGAAGGAGTTAAGACTGTTGGATGAAGATTAAGACTGCTAAAGTGATAAAGACGTGTCAAATGATTTGTATTGAATTATTCAGTGTATATATTATAAATTTAGAAAGATACGTATAAGATTAATACTATAGAAGATTTGTAGTTATCTTATAAATGACTCCTTAGTGTATAAAAGGAGATCCTAGGTTATGGTGTTACATAGACGTTTTGATATATAGCTCAAGGTTTAAACCATTGTACTTAAACAGAAGACAGAAGTACTCGTATTTTATTATTGATAATAATAATATTGGAGCTTTTCAGTAATATCATTGTTCTTATAGTTTCATTAGTTTTATTAATATTCTTCTAAGTATTAAAAAGTAGATTCTACATACTCTTTAGTATTCACAAAGTTTCTAGCATAGTTGTTTTGGATATATCCAAAGTAACTTAACCTTTACAAGCTAAGAATACTTGGATCTTAACGTTGGGATCAACATAGTGTGTATCAGAGCTATGTGTTCTGAAACTTTTGATCTAGAGAAACTAACATGACGAAACATTACTCACAACGAAGAGATGGATCTAGAAAATGCTCAAAAATACTAGTACTACAAAGTTGACCATTCTCAAACAGGGTGAATATGATATGTGAAGGCTAAGGATTGAGCAATACTTTCAAGTACAAGACTATGCTCTATGAGATATCATAGAGAATAGAAACTCATTCAAATCAGCAGTTCAAAAAACAACAAATACTGATGGTACCTCATACTACCATTTTACCAGGTCCTGTAAGTATATGAAAAAGGTTCAAAAGTAAGAATGATTGTGAAGGTAAGAAGGTGTGTTTACCTATGGCACTTCCTAATGAACATCTAATAACATTTTTCGCAGTAACAAAGATTGCTAAGACTTTGTTTTGCTGCTTTATTACAAAAAGATTTGGTGGTAATGAAGCCACAAAGAAGACTCAGAAGACTCTTTTGAAGCAAATGTATGAGAACTTTAGTGCTCCAAGCATAGAGTCTCTTGACTCTATTTTTAACAGGCTTCAAAAGATTGTAAGTCAGCTGGCTATCTTGGGTGAAAATATTTCACAAGAAGATCTCAATTTAAAATTTTTAAGAAGTCTGCCTTCTAAGTGGAATACTCATGTTGTGGTCATGAGGAATAAACCTGATCTAGACACAATGAGCTTTGATAATCTCTACAACAATATTAAGATTGTTGAACAAGAGGTTTTAAAGAATGCATTGCATCAAGCTTTTTGCTCTATGTTCTCAGAATATGGACTTTCTTCCTTTTGTCGGCATCCCCCTAGTAGTCTAATATGAAGTAATAGTGCTTTTGGACGTTAGTACTGCAAACACTCAAGTTAGGCCCTCTTGCAATTCTCAAGTTAGCACTGTTGTACTCAATTAGCCAATGTTGTACTCAAGTTAGTACTGCTTAACTTAGTTGATTGCCACTAATTATGCCAAAATTTTTTGTTTTTTTAGCAATCAACCAAAATGGGTCTCAACTTGTACATGAGGACTTGAACCAAATCCATGAAGGATAATAGATGATATGGATTTTTGAAAGTGCAGTTAGACATTGTTGTGGCAATGAGACAAAATATTAAAGGTGGAGTGTTTCAACTGCCACAAAATAGGACACTTTGCAAGGGAATGCAGAGGACCTAGGAACTAATTTAGCAGGAATCAAGACAACTCTAGAAGGACTGTAAATGTGGAAGAAACTTCTTCCAAAGCCATGGTGGCTATTGATGAAGCTGGTTTTGACTAGAGTCCCTACAAACATGGCTCTTATGGCTTTTTCAAACTCTGAGGTACAAAATGACAAAACTTGTTCAAAAACCTGTCTAAAAATCTTTGAAACTCTTAAAACTTAACTTGATGATTTAAGAATAAAGTTTAATAAATCTGAGTTCAATTTAGCTACGTATAAAAGAGGGTTAGCATCTCTAAAGAGCAACTTGTCTTTTACAAAAAGAATGAGGTTATTTTTTATGAGCAACTTGTTGTTTTAAAAAGAGATATCTCATATAAAGACTTAGAAATTAGTATGCTTAAAAGTGAGTTAGAAAAAGCCTTAAGCCAGACAAAAAAGACAATCAACTTCTACAATTGAAATTTTGATAATGCTTCTAAGAGTCTAGACAAATTAATAGGAAGTCATGATAACTGATAAAAGGTTAGGAAATAGGTGGGGTTTGTACGCTATAATGATGTTCTACCTCCCCATACAGGATTAATTTCACCCCTAAATCTTGATTTGTCCTACTCTGGTCTAGAGGAGTTTCAACAACCTGAGTTAAAAGGTTATGAACCTAAGACAAGTAATAGTGATGATGAAGATATTTCTAATGGGGGTTAGGGAATCTCCTGATGCCCCACTGGTTGAGGAGTTGGTGTCAGATGATAAGTTAGAGAAGAAAAAACAATTTTGTTCTATGTTGACTAAGATAGAATTTGTAGACTAAACAACAAGAAAAACTAGTTAGGAAACCAGTTAAGTATGCTGAAATGTACATGTCACATATCAGTCTAGGGGAAATCAAAGAAATGATTAATTCAAAAGTCCCAACAACTAGGAAGTGACTTTGTGATGTACAATAAAGCTTGTTTTGTCTGTGGAAGTTTTGACCATGTGCAGGCTAACTGCAATTACCATCAAAGGGAAAGCGGTGGATATCTCGTAATAATTATGCAAGGGCTTTTTTACAATTGGTTTAATAAAAAGGCTCACCCTTAGAGATTAAAGGGTACATGGTTCTAAAAAGAGTTTTAATAAAAAATGGTCTTAGACACTTTAATACTGCGAGGTTCCTCGTTAATACTACTCATCACCAGAACTACAGTTTATAGGCTAAGCTAATCTCATGTTTTTCTAAATTAGCACAATCATCTGTATAAAGAGGCACTTATCAAAATAAGGAACATCATTAACTAACAAAAAATTTAGCCAAAAAGTTAATACTGTAAGGAAAAATTTATACTACTAGGCCTAATTAAGCGAGTTAATACCTACTAGACTCAAATTCCAGCAAGTAGTTAATGTTGTTAGGGAAAACTCAATAGTTTTATGTTAAATGCTGTTAAGGCCTTAGCTTGCTTTGATTTGGAGACCTGCCAAACTTAATAGGTGCATCAATTAATATGAAGAGTCATAATTATGTTGATGCACGAGGCTGATCCAAGTCAAGTGTTGGCTTTGGTGTCACCAAAGGAAACTAATTTCCTTATTTTTATGTTTCGGTCATCCACCAAAAGAAGATAAGGATAATGTTAATCAGGCCCCTTGTTCTTTGTTTGTATTGTTTTGATTTGACTTTTTGTTTTGATTGTGTTTTTTGATTTTTTGATTTTGATTGTGATTTGTGATTTTGTTTGTCGTGTGATATTGTGTTGTTGGATTGTGTGTGAATGTTTTGTGTTGTTGTGTTGCTGTGATTTGATATTTGGTTGATGATTTGTTGATGATTGTGGGATTGATGATTGATGAAATCATCCCCCACCCATATTGCCCACCCAAATTGTTTTGATTGCGTGCTTGTGCTTAAGGCACATGACATCGGTGGGGGGAAAAATGTCCTATCTCTCAGACCTTCAAGGATTTTGTTAGAGGATATGTTACCTTTGGGGGAGGAGCCAAAAGAGGGAAAATTACTGGTAAAGGAACTCTTAAAACTGGTAAGCTTGATTTTGAGGTTCTGTACTTTGTCAAGGAGGCATCTCCAATTAGCAGATGCTGATGGTATTAGTTCTTTGCCAACTACTAAAATCTTTGAACAACTTTCTTTAATGGGGTATGTGTAAACTTCTGACAAATTGACCTTTAAAAAATGACACTTTTCCTCTCAATGGATATTTCTCATCCATACCATCCTACATTGTCTAAGTCCTAAAAAACCTCTTGGGAACAATTTAGTAGCAATATAGCAACTGCTATTATTTGCTTGGCCACTAATAAGAAATTTATTTTTTCTAAACTGATTTTTGATGGTATGGTGAAAAACTTGGATAGTAAACACAAATTTTTAATGTATGCCAAGATTTTTTCAAGTGTATTTTTGAACAAGCACATGGACTGCCTTTGACCTTACACAGACTTTTTAATGCGCATTTACCATACTCAAAAAACTTTTTTGCTTTAATGAAGAGGGACTTCTAAGGGTTATACTAGGCGAAACAATTCTATTGTTTCCTGCAATGGATTGTTCAGGGTTCAGTTCCTGTACAGGGTAAAGGATCTAACACACACAGTTGAGTATCATCACCACACCCAATAGTGCTTCCATCAACCCCCCCCCCCTTACAACCACCAATTTCATCAACCTCTAGGAGAACAACCAGATAGGAATCTGTGGTTCCTCAGCCCAGATCTCCTACTCAGACCTTGTAGCAGATGAGACTGTCCATAAGGAGAGGGGAGACAGTGTGGAAAGGGCTGCCACTACTGCTACTAGCTTAGATGCAGAGTTAGGGCAATGGTAACATAAATAGGACCCAATCCACGACAATACCTAATGACCCTTTTCCTTAGAGAATTGGTTCAGGTGGTAGTCCCAGGTGCCAAGATACCATATTAGGGGACAAACCTGCTCAAACTAGCTTTGAGAGGTGTTATAAAGCAGTTAATAATCCACATCTCTCCAAGAAGTTAACACACTTGTGAAGTGCGGTAGAGGGTGGAAAGTATGGGACACTCCAAGAATTGATGGTTTTATGTACAACATTGTCAAAGAATAGAGAGCTTGGGAGACAGGACTATGAAGCAGACCAAGCAAATATATGGTGCTGCTTATACTAGGCTTATCAAGAAGGTGAAAAAGTTGGAGAAAATAGTTAAGTCCAGCCAAGCTAGAAGAAGGGCAAGAATTGTTGTCTTTGATGATGAAAGATATTTGGAGATCACTTCAAACAGGGGAGGAAGAGAGCTGAATTGATCAAGATCCTAGCCATTTCATCTGGTTACAACATGATGTAGAGAATTCAGGGAGGTATGAGCATTCTTTAGGAGTTTGACTTTGGATTTTGATGCCACTAAGAAACGTTTTTACTGCTGAGAAGATATTAGGTACTGCTAAGCTCAGTTACTTCTGCGGTGCAGCAGTTACTACTTCTATTGTTGCTGTTAGTACTGTCAGTCCTACAAGAAATACTGGAGTTCCTACTACTGATGAGATTACTATGCCTGAGACAATGGTGTATATCTGGAAGAGTGCAGTTAAAGACAAAGGTAAAGGTAAAATGGATAAATCTGAAACTGTACACACAAAGACAAAGTTGCAGCAAGAACAAGAAAGACCTGGTTTTGAAGCAGCTGTGAGATTACAAGCTGAACTTGAGGAAGAAGAGAGGCAGAGGATTGCCATGGTACATGAAGCAGCTAGCTCTTTTAATGTTGAAGAATGGGAAGACATACAAGCTAGAGTTCAAGCTGATGAAGAGTTAGTGCAGAGGTTACAAGCAGAGGAAAAAGAAAAGTACACTAAAGCTGACCAAGAAAGAATGCTTGCAGAGCTTATCAATCAGAGAAAGAGGTATTTTGCTGCACAAAGAGCTGAAGAAAAGGAGTTAGATGTTTTGGATGAGATTAGAATGCTAAAGTGATAAAGACGTGTCAAGTGATTTGTATTGACTTATTTAGTGTATATCTTATAAAGTTAGAAAGATACGTATAAGATTAATATTATAGAAGATTTGTAGTTATCTTGTAAGGACTCCTTAGTGTATAAAAGGAGATCCTATGTTATGGTGTTACATAGACGTTTTGATATATAGCTTCAAGGTTGTAAACCCTAGTACTACACAGAGTACTCGTATTATTGATAATAATAATATTAGAGCTTTTCCATGTATTATCATTGTTATACAAGTTTATGTTTATAATATTCTTCTATAGTATTAAAGAGTTAGATTCCAAAACTTCCTTTTTGTATTCACAAAGTTTCTAGCATATTTGTTTTGGATGTATCCAAAGTAACTTAACCTTTACAAGCTAAGGAATCGATCTTAAGTTGGGATCAACAGAGAGTTTTAGTGACTTTATCGTGACTTGTTTCAAAAAGCATATTTGACCCATGTGTAAGCATTATATCGATATCATTGTCATCATTGTCTTTTTCTGATTTTAAATCATCAGAACGAATAATGTTGAATGGGAATAGATCATTAAAGTACAAAATATTTTGTTCCTCTTCATTATATTTAAACATTGATGTTTTCCTCATATAAAGTTAAATTTATTCTATAATGTTGAGGGTTAAGATTGGTTCACTTCATTATATCGATTTCGACGTTAGAGCATCTTGTTAACATTGGCTTGGAAAATTCGTTTCAAAATCATTTTAAAGAAGTCTAAATCAACAAATAATAATTGGTCATAGGCTTGGGTGGCGGAAAAGAAGGTATACAGTCTTTTTCATTATCGTTTTCCGAATCTATTTTCAAATTGTTGACAGAAATCATTTTATAAGAAAACGAGTTTATGTCACAAATTATTGTGTAATCTTCATCGTCGGATTCGTCAAATGATATTCTAAAGTCGATTTCATCGTTGACAGGAATACTTACTTGAGATTTGCACTGAAGTGCATCCTGAGGTGTAACGGTATCGTCAATGACATTAGCAGGGAATTCTAGCCTTCAAAGATCTAGACTCGTAAAAGATCGTCATCAATCCTGACTTTTCCATATGTAGCAGTTTTCTAGTTAAACACCCGACCACGCCTACGAGCTTTTTCTTCTTCAAACTTGATATATTCTTCCATAGTCATGTTGGGATCATCCATCCTGAAACAATCTTGCTAAAAGAACTATTAAATAACCAATACATTGTATTAAGTGAACTGAATACACCGTATACAACAAAACCATAATTAAAAAAAGAATACAAATTACTTAAATAAACTAATCTCTAATGGTTAGATCTAATCTATTGCAATAAACCAAAAATATCAAATAAAAATCAAGATTAATTTTCACTCCCCGACAGCGGCGCCAAAACCTTGATTGTGTCGTTGTGTGGTGTATATTTTATTGATTCAAATTTTAAATTTATAGTTTGCTCACTAAACAAAAAAAAAATACTCATTACTGGGTAGTGTACCCGATGTAGTAGTTTGGTGGTACGTAGGGTGGCGAACACTTGAAGCTGAGGGTTAAAATGTATCAATTTTTAATTAATATTTGGTTATATATCTTTGTTATTTCTACTCTATTCTAAACCTATGTCTATTCTAGTTCCTAATTCTAACAGGGAAAATGGGGGTTTTCAAGAGCCTGACGTGACTAGCACGGTTTTGGTTGGTGACTGCAATTCAATTAAAGACACTTTTAACCCTGAGATCTATTTATCAAAGGATAAAGAGCCGGCTCGAGCCAATAAATATAAGAAAAATGGATTAAACCATTATTAATCCGTATTGAGAAGTTGGTTTTGTTTTATTAGTGCAATGATTTCTTCTCTCGAGCGGTTTGGCATATCATTCTTAAGACTTAGGCGGTATATCATCCTAAGACCTAGACACATTAATTCTGTCACAACTAAAGCATTCGCATAAAGCATCCTTATTTGCTGATTATAATATATCTTTGGGATTAAAGCAATGGTGATCTTGTTAAACCCTAGCTCATAGAGACTTTACCCACTTACCGCTTAATGGCAATTTATACACTAGTAGTATACTTGTCCAACTATCCAATGGAATCAGAATGTTACTTATTGAATTATCTAGGTCACCTGCTAGTCAACACGATCAATAAACCATCGGCAATATCCAATTAACTAGTTAAGCCCGAAGCGTATCCTAGACACAGACTTAGAAGGACAATATTTGTGTAACTATTAGTCTAGATGTCTGAATTACTATATGGAGAGCTATCCCAGACTCTAGATCTACTTGGTCTGTATCACTAGATCCAGTTGAATGTTAGGTCGTATACAAAAGCGCGTAAACAAGTATAAATTGATAAACATAAACAAGCATACAACGATAAATCAAGAAATCGAGATAAACAAATACCAAACATTCACATCTTCATAATAATGGATAATACCCGAAGGTATTAGCCTTCAAACATCATAATAAATACAAGAGTAATTATTTAGCCAAGGTAAACCAACCGAGTTAACAAATGATACCAAAAACTTAACGATTACTAAAGTATACGGAATTACACGTTGTCTCCTATGGAATTGATAACGTTGCTCTACCTCTTCTTCTCTTTTTCTCCTTTAAAAATCAACTTTTATGGTTTAGGTATCGAGAATATAATTTAGCACCCTTAAAACTCATTTTTGAGTTTTGTTTTTATAGGGTCTGGAAGTCGGTTCAATACGGCGTACCCAAGGAATTGGATACGGCGTATTGGGGATTTCTTAAAGTAGGGACCATGCTTGATATCTTCTAGAATATTATATTCATTCAATATCTTGAATACGGTGTATTTAGTCTCTTTGGATACGACGTATTGAGCTTTATCCTCTGTGGTCTTTGGTGAGTGCAGGCACGGATACGCCGTATCTTCCTTGATGGATACGGCGCATTGGTCTTCAGAATAGTAATCTTCAAAATATCTTCATTTAAGCTCCAGAATGCGCGCCTTTTGCTATCTTTCGCCAATTACTCCATAACTACTACAATTCTCAAATATAAACGATTAAGTAATAACTATACAAAATGGGTTAATAACATGGGATAAATGATGCTATAAAATAGACGTTATTTAATGTCACCAGTTACTCCAGCTCCTCAAGACAAATGGTCTCAGGACAAGCACATTGAGCTGGTCAATATCATTGGTAATCCAAGAGCTAGAATGCTCACAAGAGCCATGGCCAAAGAACTTAGTGAAACTTTAGCTCATGTTATGATCTTTGTATATGGTTCTGCTTTCGAAGAAAAGAAGAACCTAAGTAAAGGTCTCTAAAGTACTACAGCATCCAGGATGGGTGATGCCATGCAAGATGAACTATACCAATTTGCCAGAAACAAAAGAATGCTTACATGAGCCATGGCCAAACAACTCAGTGCTGCTTTAACTCATAAATGTCTCTTTGTAGATTTTCTCTCTGAAGAAGAACCTAAAAAGGTCTCACAAGACTTGTAGCTCAAGGCTACAATCAACAAGAAGGCATAGATTACGATGAGACTTTTTCTCTAGTTGTAAGACTTGAAGTAATCAGAATCTTTCTTGCCTTTGCCACTTACATGAACTTTATAGTTTATCAAATGGATGTCAAAAATGCATTCCTCAATGGTAAACTAAAAGAAGAAGTTTATGTCAAACAACCTCCAGGTTTTGAGAGCAATGAGTTCTCTAACCATGTTTGCAAATTGGACAAAGCCCTTTATGGACTTAAACAAGCTCCATGAGCATGGTATGAAACTCTCTCAACCTTTCTCACTGAACATAAGTTTGTAAGAGGAAAGATAGACAACACTTTGTTTGTCTACAAAACTCAAACTGATGTGATTCTGGTTCAAATCTATGTTGATGATATCATCTTTGGGTCCACTAGCACAAAATTATACAAACAGTTTGCTAAACTGATGACTCAAAGATATGAAATGAGCATGATGGGCGTCCTCACCTACTTCCTCGAATTTTAGATTAAACAATCTAAAAGAGGCATTTCAATCAACCAAGAAAAATATGTTAAGGATCTGCTAAAAAGTATGACTTAAATGGTTCATCAGTGAAGACTCCAATGGTACCACCTAACAACTTAGGACCTGATCTCAATGGCAAAGCTGCAAATGAGACTCCATATAGAGGTATGATTGGATTACTAATGTATCTAACTGCAAGCAGACCTGACATTTAATTCTCAACTTGTCTTTGTACAAGATATCAAGCAAATCCTAAGGAATCCCACCTTATTGCTATTAAGAGAATTTTCATATACCTAAAAGGTACTCCAAGTCTTGGTCTTTGGTATCCAAAATGCTCTGGTTTTAACCTAAGAGGATACTTAGACTCTGACTATGCTGGATGCAACATGGACAGAAAAAGCACCTAAGGTGCTTTTTAGTTGCTAGGAGGCAAACTTGTGTGCTGAAGTGCTAAAAAGCAGCAATCTGTAGCTATGTCCTCAGCTGAAGTTGAATGTGTAGCTGCTGCTGGTTGTTATGCCAACATACTATGGATGAAAAGTTAACTCACTGACTATGACATCATATATGAGAAGGTACCCATCTTTTGTGATAACACTATTACGCGATAACTTTTAATTTCAACCGTTTAGTTAAATCGCGTAAACTAAAAATCAACAATCAACGTAAACCGACATCAAATAAACCAAAGGTTTACCCGTCAAAAAATAAAAAAAAGAAGTGTTTATAAAATTTTACAGAGATAATTTATAACTTTTCATATTTTTCTAGATATTTTTCTAGATATTTTCTTAGATATTTTCCTAGAAATTTTTCTAGATATTTTCTTAAATATCTATTAGATATTTATCCTATATAAAGTCATACTTTCACTATATTTTCATAACACTTATTTTATTTACCAAAAACACAAGTATCTCTCTCCCTCTCCCTCCAAACCCACGGATCAAAATACACACCTATATACATTCTTAGTTTTTGATTTTACAAGTATTTCAAGTGTTCAAGGTTAATCTAGGGTATAATCTAAGGTGTTATAAGTGGTTTTTCAAGAAAGAGTTTCAATTATAAGCAAGGGTTTTCAAGATCAAAGTTAGGGTTTTCTAGTCTTGAAAGCTTGGGTTTTGATTATAAAATAGGGTTTAGATCATATTGTTCATCATCCTGATTTCACATAAGGTCATCAAAGACTCTTAAATCTCTTACATAAGTGATTTTATGTGTAAATATTAGGTTTAATAGTAAATCACCCACATGAAACTTATTTACTGAAAATAATTTTTTACACAAGATTATGGTTTGGTATACTTTTACATATGTTATATTGATGTTAATACCATGTTAGAATGGAAGTATAAGTATTGTACAAGTATGGTTTGGTTTATAAAAAATATATATAAACTACTTAACTAAAAAGTTATAAAAATAACTTTTAAACACTTTTTAACAAAAATATCAAAACCTATTGTTTGAATCACGAAAATAAAGTATTTATTTTATATTTTTATAAAATACTACATCTCATGACGATTCCGAATCTATAAGAAACTTGAAAATCCGAGCTATAACAAAGAAGATACGCCATTTACAAGTTTACAATAAATAAAAACTTTTATAAAAATAATTTTATAAAACTTAATATTTTCCAAGTCTGATATAAATGATTGAGTATTTTTCATAAAAGTACATATTTTTAAGATTCCAAAACCTTAAGAATCATAATTTTTCGATCAATAATGAAGGAGTTATGAATTTTTCATGTTTACGCTAATAAATACTTTTATAAAAATTATTTTATAAAAATTATTTTTTTCACCAGAGGGTTGAAAATACAAAAATGTACATATTTTGATAACTCGTCTTAACACGAAAGCGGGGACATAAGAAACGTACGAAACGGACTTAAAACGCGAAAGATGCGCCATTTTTAATAACGTAATATTTATAAACATTTTTACTTTATAAATATTATTTCTTAAATACAATTAGATGGTGATGTAGCTATATAGAATTATATGCGGTATTAGTTATTCAAAGTACTTAGTACTCATACGACCTATAATTAATTAGGTTGCATTCGGGCGTTTAAGTGGCGCATTTTCCGTTCTGTGATATACTTTGTTATTCAATCACTCAAGGTGAGTTTATAGCCCCATGTTTTACTTGTTTTACATATGCTTTTGGGGTGAGAACATGCTTGTTTACAAATTCATTTACATGGTTGATTCAAACTCATTACATGTTTATTTACAACTCGTTTACAAATTGATTTACATACTCATTTACATATCCCACGATGAGATACAATACTTGATTTCATTTTTGGACGCAAACACATACTTGAATTTCACTCAAATGATTATGGATTAGCTTAAGCAGATTGAACTGTTAACTACAAGTTGGTAGACACGAATGTTATAAAATAGATCTATTCGGGTGTGACAGCCTCGTTCGGGTGATTAGCTATCACTAGACAAATGAACGTTATAGCATGTCGGAGCAAGAACAACATATACATGAACATTTAGGGTAATTGTAATCACTCATTTGGCAATACATACTTGAAACATTTCATGATATTTTCAATTATCATGCATACTTTGAACAATTGCGGTCCAACTTTCATACGTACAAATTTTGTGACTATTATAAGGGTTGAAATGGTTGACATTCTTGATGTGCATTGGAGTCCAAATTTTACAAGATTTCATTCATGGATTTCTACATACATTCAAATTATCAAATCTCGATGTATTATTTCAGTCTTACATTTTGATGCAACTTTGGGACAAACGTTATAACAAGTTTAATTTTAAGTAAATCAACGAGATTACTTTTCAAACGACTCATTTAGAGGTCGTTCTCTTATATCTTGAGCTATTGTATTATGATGTAACGCTCCCAGATATATTTCCACTGCGACCTATTTTAGGGGTGTTACATATTGGTATTTAGAGCCAATGTTATAGAGAACTAGGTTGCATATTTTACCTAGACTATATCCATTATCATAAACATTGAATCACATCAAACTTTTTCATATGCATGCACACTACTTACTTACTTGCTTACATTACTTGCTTACATGACTTATATATATGCTTACTTTCCTTTGAGTATATTTTATAATTATTCATATAAGAGTTATTTATATAAATACTAGAACATTTCTCAATACATTATGAATGACGCGATGGTCTTTAAAACTTTTTCATGATTTTACATAATACCGTTTACATAACATTGAAACAAATCATAGTCCGCTGACCTCACTAATTACCTTATCATTTAACCCCGAGTTGAACTCCCGCCTCATGCTGTTAAAACACCTACGTCATCTTGTAACCCGTCTTACCTAGTGAACCCTAAGTTGGAACCATCATAGACTCTATTTTCTCTAAGGAATTCATGTTATACTTCCTTTTACATGTTCGTTGTACTATGTGAATGGTTCTAAATTATCTATCAAACTCATGTGTCATGAAAACTTCATTTATTTTACTTTAACTCTCTAATCATTTATGCAAGGCACTCCTTAAACTATTATAGCCCTTTAAATATTTTTACAACGACTTTATGAACGGTTTCACAATCATATGATAAGCTGTTTTACAAATCATTGATAATTATCTTGCTATCGCCAAACGAACTAACATTTCATAAACCATTCTATAATCGCTTTATAAACTACTTTTACCATCACCTTATGAATCATCTTATTCTTATGTTATGAAACCATTTTTCATCACATAAATTATTTTACTATCACCCCAAGAGCTATTTAGCTATTGTCTTGTAAACCATCTTATGGTTTTCTCGCAAACCATTTTGTTGTCATCCTATAAACAAGCTTACATCCATATTGTGAATCATTTTGTAATCTTATAAAACTTCTTGATACTTCTTTATACATAACATTATTTTGACAAAAATGAGCATTTCATCGTTAGTTCTCAAATATACATGGCCTGATCACCTATGTATAATTCAGGAAGGACCATGCCATGCTGAGAATAGTCACCTTGAAACTTTTATCAAAATTAATTTTCTACTTATATCCTCGAAATACAAAAATTGGTGTGCGTATTCATAAAACGTGTATGCACGGGAAACTGAATTAGTAGCCATAGCAACGAGGTAGACCTTTACGCCACCTTACAATAGAAAGTCGACATCATCTCACACCAAATTCTAAGAGTATTCATGGTATAAACAAGGAGTTAAAAACATTAAGATAACAAAGTTGATTATCGCAAATTAGGAGGATTAAGATAAGTATCCGCACCTCTTCACCAACACCACTTCGGAAGGCAACACAAACTGAATTTTAGGACGAAATTATTTTAACATGGAGAGACTGTAACAATTCACATTTTCACGTCATTTTACGTCAATAAATTTGACTATTTATTTTAAACTTTTACGCATTTACTTTTAATTTCAATCATTTTGTTAAATCGAGTTAACTAAAAATCAACATTCAACGTAAACCGACATAAAACAAATAAAAGTTTACGTCAAACAAGTGTTATATTATTTTTACGAAAATAATTTATAACTTTTCATATTTTATTTTTATACTTTACGTAAAACATTTACGTTTCGCGTTTTAAGTTTTCATGCATGCATGTAAACTATACCACATTTATCAATACCCTCAATTCTTAACAAAAATTAAACATATCCCTACCCAAAATCATGACCAAAACCGGCCACCCTTGTTTTCTACACAAAACAAATACCATTTTATAAGTATATACACAAAACCTTACAAAGTAAATACCATGTGCTAGTAGGTATTTATCCACTAACTTTCTTACAAGTTCTTACATCAAACTAGCAACTCCTACCCACCCCCTTACACAAGCTCACACCTATTTTCCTTGATTTCTTCCTTGATTTAAGCTCATGGTTCCCTCGATATTTTCCATATAAGTAACACACATTCACTAGCTTTTGACTTCATATTATTTCACTTGCCAAAACACAAAATAATCTCTCTTTCTCTCTACACAAACCCACGGCTCATATAG
The DNA here is from genome assembly GCA_026074375.1 of Tanacetum coccineum. Taxonomy (NCBI): domain Eukaryota; kingdom Viridiplantae; phylum Streptophyta; class Magnoliopsida; order Asterales; family Asteraceae; genus Tanacetum; species Tanacetum coccineum. Next base: position 31,159 of record BQNB010012887.1, read on the forward strand.
CCATAAAAATAACATCCATGGTTTCCATTTTATTGATTTTACAAGCATACAAAGTTGATTAAGGCTATAATCTAAGGTGTTCCAAGTTGGTTTCTAAGTTAGGGTTTAATTATAATCAAGGGTTTGGCAAGAATCAAAGCTAGGGTTTTTCAAAGGAGAAATTTACGTTTTAAAAAGGATTTCAGGTTGAAGATTAGGGTTTTGATTTTATGTTCATCTCGTCTTTCATTCATACAAGGTCTATCATCATCTCTACACTTTCATAATTATTTTATTCATATACATACATATTTATTATCTTGTTAAATCACCATCTAGTTAGTACTGCTATTTTATAGAGTTTATAAAATAAAACAAGTTTATAAAAAATCAAGGAAATATATATTCATGGTGAAAAGGTGTTTAAAATATCTATATCTATATCTATATAAAGATTCAGTACACCAAATTTAATTTGGAGTATTTATGACCATAAACATCCATCTGTTTATTTGCCCTCATCTTAATGATCTAAAGCCGATGTATGCATCCTTTGGTTTGCCAAAACTGAATTTGAATCTTAATGATTGATGTTATGTATCCTTTCGTTTGCCACAGTTGCACAATTATAACATCTGAGATCTTAAGAAAACACACATCCATTCATCATCAGTAAACTCATAACATGCAAGAACAATTCAAAATTTAAGCATGATCAAGGAGTAGGATGAGGAAGAAGATGATTTCAGGCACACCAGATTCTTTAAACAAAGTTCACTTTTATATCTTTTAAATAAAACAATTATTACAACTAATTAATATATTAAAAAAATATAATTTGGGGGTTTTGTTATAGGAAAAGATGGATCAAATATGGAGGTAATTTATTTCTATCTTCAGTTATTGTATGTGTTATGCATGATTATTGAGTTGATCAGAGAGAAATGGAAGTTGTCCTAAATTTTTAACCTTTACGGTCGTTTTAAATATGATTATCAAAAATCATAGTCCCATAATCAAAACAAAAAATCACACCCACGCCTTTAACTCTCTACTACCCAATCTACATCACCTTCTTTCATTGATGTTCTAATTTAGGGGTTACAAGAAACATGCTAAGAACAGAAATGGCAGCAAAATAATCTGATCTTCCTCAAAAAATCTTCATTTACACAAAAGGTTGGGCCGCTTCATTAACAACAAAAAGGTTTGTAAAACCTCATTTCAAACAGCTTCAATCTGGGTGGTGTTAAACAAAGCAAATCGATATATGTTAGTAAATACCGAAAAGGCTTACTTTGTTCGATTATGTTGTTGTTACATGATTAAAATGTTTGTAGGGGTTTTCTAATGTGATTATGATGATTATGAGTTTTATGATCTCTTTGACAAGCACTTATTCAAACTGAGGGAACTAAAGTGTAATTATATGTCGTTGTAGGAAAAAGGTGAACGCCACTGAAGCATTGGAGCGGAAGAAATGAAACGCTAAAAAGGGCCAAATTAAGGCTGAGCCTCGAGCTTAGAAAGCAGCTGAGCAAAAAGAAAAGGCGTGTTTCAATTAACTTTTTTTTATTAAATGCATTCAACATTCTATTAGATTGTCATAGTTTGTAAATCGTTTTGACGGGTATATGTTTAAATAAAAATGGTAGTGGAATTTGCCTTAATATTTAGTCTAATTTTGGAAAGTAACAACTTGGCTGGACTCAATTTTAGCTTGACCTAATCGTGTTGAAAAAACCCAATTTTGACAGGTAGGATGTTTTAGATAAGAATATCGTATTGCTTTATCCCATTATGTTTCACAAGAAAAATAAGCACCTTAAAATTGCTTTTATAAGAAAGAGATTGCCGGCTATTGAAGAAATGGCTAAAATGGATGTGTCGTGTAGTGATAAAACAGACACCTTAACTCTAAAAAAACTTTCAGCAAACAAAACTTTTAATTCTAGTAACAAAAAAATTAGCACGACATACAATGTTAAAGCTTGAAAACTTAGTTATATTCGCTTTTAGGTGTGGAGTTACAAAAGTGCGCTTTCATCTAATCCAGCTGTAAAGAGAACCGCTAAGCTCAAAGAAGCTCATAAGCAAACTAAATAAGCTGATCAAAACCCCCCTTATGGCCCTAGATTTATTTAGGATTTTATGGAATACGGTTTAGGGACATGATGCTTGTGTGCTTAATTATTGCTTGATACTAGGTTATTCTTAGTAAGTTTGACATCACTTTGAAGTGTATTAACAATGAATGTTTGGACAATAGTCACGCTACCGTGAAAAAGATAACAACTACAATTACAAGTTTAGTTGAGGACTTAAGGTAATGATCTTACAAATTGGCATAGCCTAAAACATAAAAGCGAGTTTAATAGCTAGGCCTTTTATGAATAAACTATCAGGATTATGCAGCATGGGTGTAGATTTGTGCTATACATACATGTAATGTAAGTGCATAACTTACTTTTTCATAGTTCTCTAATCTGAATGGAAATCTCGACCCATTTTCTTTTGAATAGGTCGTTAGGAGGTGTTTGGATTAGCTTATTATCGGGCTTATGTACGTTTTTATGCCACATAGGACCTATTCTCTAAACAAAACACACAGTTCGGGCTTATGTACATTTTTAAAGTCCAAGAGGCAAGCTTCTATTTTTAATCTCAACAAGAACATAGATGCAGACGATTTGTTGGTCTCGGGTGATTTATCAACACCTGGAAACCCCAATACAGAGCATGAAAAGGAGGATTTTGTTCTATCACAAGTTGGAGTGGATGTCATTGCACCTTCGGTGGCTGAAGATGCTGAGGCACACACTTCCATGGAGATAGACGGAGGTTCAGAGTCATGTTTTGCGACTCTTGAAAAAATGGAACTAAGATTGGTGAAGAAAGCGACTTGCAAAATGAAATCAGCTTCGTGGCAAATGATAATGGTTCTTTGGAGCAGGGTAGTGAAGATGGTTTAATGCAAGATGACACTAAATTGACCAAGGTTGGTGGGTCCTCTGCTGATGAACCTGTTTTATTTTTAAAAATTAGAAGGTAAATGAAGAGAGAGGTAGAGTTGTTGCAAATAGAGGAAAATGGTGGCTTTGATGGATTTGTAAAAATCGCACATGAATAATTGAGACCTAAAGGTGGGAAAGATTTTCTAAAAGGTGGGATTAACATCTCAATAAAAACATATCTAGAATAATTCACAAAGAAATCAAAACCTTCCGATGTCACTGAAAAACACGCAAAGGAAACAAAGGCTTCCAATGTCAAAAACCCTGAAAAAACTGAGCATAATGGTTGATATGTAGTTCATATTGGTTAATGCATAGTGATGGTGATCTGCAGGACGGTGCAATTGAGATAGTGGATGAGAGCTTAAAGGGAGCATGGTAATGTAACAAGCTTTTGGTTATATAAGGCTTTCAAAAGTTTTACTTTTCTTTATTCAGGACCAAGGGTGGGGAGTATACATAAAACAGGAACATACATTAGACATTATTATTAAGCTATGTTTAGTGGGAGTTCTGGAAATATGATTGTTTAGTTTTTGTGTAAGATCGAATTGCATCTCATTACGCTAATGCTGTGCACACATTCTGTTAAATGTTTAGATTTCTTTTTTATTCTGTAAAGTGTGGGTTTGGAAATTCTATTGTTTGAGATGTGGGATCTATAATAGACTCCTCATTTGGAATAGATGTAGTTTAACATTCTAGAATGCTACTTTGTGAACTTTTATGAGATGTCCAGAATTTTGAGCTATCTATACATAGGCCAGTTCAATGCTATTTGTAATATGAAACTTTTATTGGGTCATGTTTCGTTACCCTGATCAAAATTGTGTTGATGTTGTTGTATGCAAAGTGCACCTGCTAACCAACTATTCTTCTTTTTTGCTATTCACATATCTAAATTGGTATTCTGCTGTTAACCATTTGTTACACGGAAAAAGTAAAGTTGCTAAAGTAGCATTTTATGCCAACCATGCGATGAAGATCATCATCAATCTCAAACATGGAAAAAGGGGAAATTTCACGGCTTTTATATAATGAAGAGAGCATGGGCTAAGCAGCTTCGATTGCTGCCAGGTCTGTAGATAGAGATGCATCACAGAGACCAAATATTGCTGAAGTACTTGCATTCTTTTTCATATATAATCTGTCACATAATGTATAAACATATTAAATATGAAAACCATAGTCATAGGTACGTAATTGATGATTGAGATCAAATATTTATTATCTTCAATTATTCATCACCTCTGTTGATGACATAGGTTTCTTACCACGTTTCTTGGGTATTTATGAATTTATTCACAGTGTACGGATTTAATATATGCAATAACTTTATAGTTTTCACACATGATTGTTGAAATATTTAAGTGGTTGATTAACCACAATTATTTACAAATAATTGTTAGTGCTCTTCAATACGATATTTTTTCATGCCATTTAGCGTATTATCTTTTATATAGCTCATAAATTATATCGAATAACCCAAATTGAAAATAAGCATTAGTTATAGAACACGCAATTTAAAAAATTACATAATTATAAAGAATGCGTTCTTAAATAAATTATAGAACTCATTCTTCAGTTACAAGCGTTTAAACACATTACATAGTTATGACGGAACACTAAGATTTTTCTTAAAGACCAAGCCATGTGCAATGCACGGGTTCAGCATGCCTCGTGTTAGAATGCAAAAACATATTTTATTTGGTATATTACAAGTGTTGGATAATTTATATAATTAATTGTTGAATTAATTGTTACAAATTTATTTATATAGTTTTATAAATAAATAATTATTTTAGACATTTTATTTGGACATATTAGACATAAAATAAATGAACATAAATTAAAGGACTTAAAGTATACAAACGATGTTGTATTAGTTAAGTTAGAAGACTTGTAATAATTAAATCATTTTAAAATTTATAAAAACAAGTTTTATAAATATATATTTGGGACAGAATGTATAATCTGTAAAGACACGAATTTTTATGCAAAGTATAGGCCTGATATTAAAATAGTACATTTCAAGACGATTCTGAATATATAAGAAACTTAAAAAACAGAGTTATAACGAAGAAGATATGAATTTTACGAGATTTCGATAATTAAATATATAAAAACTGCTTTTATATAAAACAGTTTGTATAAACTGTTTCTGCATAGATTTTTATGCAAGATATAAACCTAATATTATGATAGATCATCTCGATACGATTCCGTACATATAAAGAACTCGAAAAACGGACTAAAAACAAGAAAGTTATGAATTTTTAATGATTTCAAAAACTATATTAATTTTCACAGCTTTTATAAAACTGTGAAAAACTGCGAGAAAACTATGAACTTTAAAATCGGTGTTTTTGACGGCTTTCGTGCCGATTTGGCTAAAGTGTAAAATTACAAACTTGCTCGGAATGATGTTTTACTATAAATATATAGTTTTTGGAACCTAGAAGTGTATAAATTGTGAACTTGACATCATGGAAACTAGATAACTTTTATATAAAATTTTCTACACTATTTTCTTGACATGAATAGTGTTGGTTCGTTTGGACTATAAGAACCTTAGAAAATATTTTAGCATTACTTGTATAATATTTATACGCGGTTTAAAACCGTATAAATATTATTTTATAAAATACTTGAACTATATATTGTGACACTTTATAAATAATAAAAATACTAAATCAAGCGAAATGACTATAATAAATCTTATAGTTATTAGAAAATGTTTCGAAGACATATTGTTGGGCCAAGTTCATTGCCCACTGATCTTTCACTTAGGATTTGAATACAAATAACCTAAGTATAAATATCCTTTAACAATTCAAGGTCACAGAGTGAATAGTCGCTCAGTGAGTACCTTCAAGATGCGCAGCCTGAGTCTACATGAAAGACTCTAGCATTCAGTGAGGCGGTACTCAGTGAATAAAGCCTGAGCCAAAGAAGAAGGTGATGGGTTCAGTGAGTTGTGACAATAGACTCACTGAGCCCCATACGATCTCTAACAACTAAAAGACCCTGAAGACAAGAGACTGAAGAATAGGCGGGATAGTTTGAAAGCAGATAAGTCCAAGCTCTTATCTCCAAAAGTCAACCTATCCTGAAGAGGGTATAAGACAAGTTCAGTGTCAGGAATCGAACTTGAAAAGAGCATTTGTCCCATACTCAAAATAGATATTGTAATAGGGACAAGGCAGTACAAATGTACTAACCTATTAGATATGTGATAAGTGCTAAACACCCATATAGGTGTGACCCTACCTAGGTAGTATAAATAGAACTCTTGTAATGGAGTAGATGTTAAGTTTGTGCATTCAAAGTCGTATCTTTCACAAACACGCATCTACTCCTCCAAATCTACTAAGTCCTAGAGCAAGCTCAGTTGGTTAGCATAGTAGTTAAATTTGCATAACAATTTAGGTCTATGCGAAGTTATTAGTGAGGAGATCACACACACGCACATTGTCATTCAATCCCCATTGTAGTTCCGTATACAATGGGGTATAATTCTTAATAAAAAGAGTTAAACGTTGAAAAGTTAATTTTTTGTCTTTTAATTGCTATTTACATTTACGTACACAAATCTTTTCAAAACAAAAATTAGCTTACTTTACTTGCATGCCATGAGTTAGTTAATAATAACTTTGTAGTTATTGTTCGCTAACTAAGTGGGAACAACAAGTGGTATCAGAGCCTCAGGTTTGTAAAGCTTACTTAACACTAATTTACTTAAGCTTTTAAAACCTAGATCCTTAAATGGCTGCAGTAAATGATGTACCCCAGCTAGTTGACAAAAAGGGAGGTAGCTACGCTGCTATTGATCCTAAACTAGAGCCGAGAAAATTTAATAAGTAGAAAAAGCGAATACTTTGCTACTTAGCAGGAATGGAACGCTACTACTTAAAATGTATGAAGGATGGCCCATTTCAGCCAAAAACATCTGAAGGTGATGCTAAGCCTGAGTCCCAATGGACTCCTGATGAGAGGAGGGTGATCGTTCAAGACCAGCGCCTTAAAAGCATCATTATGTCATGTCTACCGGATGACATAATGGAATCTATCATTAGCTGTGTTTCAACGAAAGAAACATGGACTGACTTGGTTCACAGCTTTGAAGGTCCCTCAGATACCAAGGAAAATAGGATCATGGATCTAAAACTTGAGTATCAAACTTTCAGGGAAAAGTCTACTGAAAAGCTATTTTTATGTCTTTTACTCATTTAGTTAAATTTATTTACACAAAACCTTTCCAAAGAACAAATACTCTACTTTATTTACTAGCCATGAGTTAGTTAATGATAACTTTGTAATTATTTTCACTAACTAGGGAACAACAAGTGGTATTGGAGCTGAAGGTTTATAAAACTTTTAACACTTAAATCTGCTTGAAGTTTTTAAAACCTAGATCCTAAAATGGCTGCAGTAAATAATGTACCCCAGTTAGTTGACAAAAAGGGAGGTAGTTATGCTGCTATTGCTCCCAAACTAGAGCCGAGAAAAATTAATAGGTGGAAAAAGCGTATGCTTTTGCACTGCTTAGCCAGTATAGAACCCATAATACTTTAAAATGTATTTAGATGGTCCATTCCTCCAGCCAAAAATTGCTGATGTTTGATAAGCCTGAGTCCCAATAGACTTCAGATGAGAGGATGGTGGTCATTCAAGAGCAACACCTTAAAAGCATCATTATGTCATGTCTATCAGATGACATAATAGAGTCAGTCATTAGCTGTGAAACAGCTAAAGCAACATGGACTGACTTGGTTAAAAAAAACAAGGGCTTTGGAAGGTCACTCTAGATACCAAGGAAAATAGGATCATGGATCTGAAAACTTAAGTATCAAACTTTTAGGGCCAAACCCACTAAAAGTTTCTCACAAACCTACACATGCTATAAGACCTTGCTCAATGAGCTTGCAAATAATGGTGTTAACCTCTCAAAACATGTAATTAATGTTGGTTTTGTGAACAGTCTCCATGAGAAGTGGTTAACCTTCTCTTAGAGACTGAGGAATGCCAATCATACTCAGGCTCTTGACCTTGCAGATATCTATAGAAGGTTTGTCTATGAAGACAACCTAATCTAAAAAAGGTATTCTGACACCAAAAAGGCCCTTATAACTACTCCCTCAAGCACTGATGTTTTTACTGCCTTCTTTTCTAACAATGTTATTACAGACAATTTTAAAGAAAATTTAATGATGAGGTAGATGAAAAGGTCTAGTGGAGTATCTCTGAGACTTTAGATATTGAGTTTCATTACAAGAGGCCCTTTGGCAAATTTCAAAACATCTTTATAAAAAAGAACGAATAATTTTTCAGTCAAAATAGCAATGAAAACACTGAATGTTATAAATGTGGTAAAAAAAGGTCATTTTGCGAAAGACTGCTTTTTCTAAAATGTCTGACTGCTTTTTCTAAAATGTCTGAACCTTCTTACAAATCACTTGTGAGTGGTTATTCATCAGTGTCAAAAGGCTTTCAACCTAAGTTTAATCCTAAACTTATTTAGTCTTCTTAAAACTCAATTAGTCAGGCTGACCCTAAAATTCAAAAAGACTACAAGGCTGAGTATAAGTAAATGAAAGCCAAACTTCTACTTGAGGCAAATCCAGCTTTTTTTTTATTAATTTCCAAAGTCTTCAACCAATGAACAAAGGTTTAGTGCTAAAACCTTTGATTGGATCGTTAGAGGTTTAGGATGTTGAAGAAGTTACTCAGGTCAAGGTACTGTTAGCTCAATGCTGATGATGCGTTGGTGGTTAGACAAGATCATGATCGCAATGGTGAATGGATTGAACATCACCATGAGAAAGGTAAATATTATTCTCTCTATGGATGAAGATTCCGATTGGAAATATTACCTCAAATATATCAACATTGATCTCAAGTTTGTTGAAAAGAATAGATTAAACTTACTTTCTAAGTATAGCAAAATTGTTTTTGAATTAAATAAGTGTTAGGATGAAACGATTAGTCCTAACAAACAAGCTAGGCTTGATGACATGTCATCATTTCAAAGCTCAAGTCACTGAAAAACTTACTAAGTTAAATCTATGTATTCATTGAGATCAAATCATAAGAGGAGAAAAAGATCATTGATAAAATGGCTAACTATCTCACACAAAAAGGCTAGTCAATGCATCCAGTGGGCAAATTCCTCACCAAAAGAAGAAAGTTCTTGGTGGTGAATTACTCACGGAATCATCATAAAAAATGAATCGTAAAATGAAAAAATATTTTCGTTCCTGCTTCCATGGGGTATGACCATGAGATGGTCCCAAAAACTAAATACTGTGTTGAGAGACTCAACCCTAACAGCATACTTCCAAACTTTAATACTAGAAGAATTCTAGTCCCTGAAAGTCAAGCTATAAATGAGTCTCTTAAACCCACTAAAACATCAAATACCCCTAAATCATCCAAAGATTCTAAAACACAATCCCTTATTCCTCTACCTCCCCTAAAAAATCTTTAGGGAGCTTCACCAAGCTCAGAGGTAATGCCATTGACCTTTCAAACCACAAATCTCTAAACAGACGAGACCAGGCTTAGGTATCATGAAACATACAAATCCTAAAACACATGATTCTTTAAACAAGAATGTTTTAGGAATTGTCGCTGTTAGTGAAACTGAGCCAACCACACTTTTAGTTCCTACTGAAGTTAAGGGCACTGAACAAGAATCAAAGATAAATGTATTAACTAAACTTGTTCAGATGTTAATTGATGAAAACGTCAATTCTATCCAAATAGATTAAGATCAAATACATTAATTCAATAGACTGAGTCATATAAGTCAGTTGGACTCATTAAAATATAAGTCATGATTCTAAACCAAAGTTCAGAATTCACTTGGCTCATCAAAGACCACTCGGCCTAACGGCATTATTTAAATTCCTTAACTCAAGTATGAACCTGTGTCAATTATACCAATCACTTGATGATGGTTTCTTTCATGCTTCTCTTCTCTTGCTATAGGATTCTCTACTGCATTATATGCAAAAGGGAGGATCACAAGACCTAAGATCATGAAATGTATACTGCTTCCCTAAAAAGGAGTGAGAACTACAAGGCTCAACCTTATCAGTATGCATCTCCTTCCAAGCAGATACTAAAAGAAAAGGCAAAGCCTTTCCCACCATGCACACATTATAGTTTCAAAGATCACAGACCTGATGATTATAGAAACTACCCTAAGTGTGAAATTCTATTAAAGTTATGATCACTTTACCTCAGGACACAATCGTGTCATTCATATCAGAGGAGGAGTACTAGCTGAGTCCTTTTAGTCTAGTAAATCTTCAATTGGTGTGTATTACATGTGGAAGCACTCTACACTCCACCATTGACCACAATGAGTTTGATCACTTTAAAAGAAGTTAGAAAATTCAGGCTACAAAGGTCAGGGAGCCCACCAAAAATTGGGTCCACAAAAGAAACTAACCTAATTTTATTATTTGTATAGAGACACATCAGGGAGCCCATTTTTCGGTAATAGAGAGATGGTTGCTAAGGGAGTATGACGGGTTTCAAGAGTTATCATACTCAATTATGTAGTGCAACCAGGTCTTTAGGTTGTGTTTGGTGGATAAACTAATCTTGTATTTACTGAAGGGATATGATTCAATAAACTGTGGGGTATTATTTTCACAAAAGTAGCCTTTGTAAATGGCCTTAAGTACAATCTAATTAGAATTAGTCAACTCTATGATGCTAAGTATATTATACAATTTGATGATAAGCAAGGAACAATCTTCAATGCTAACAAAGAAATTGTATTGATAGCACCTAGAAGAACTGACGTATATGTCCTTTGGAATGTAAATCATTGATCCAAATGGAGCTTGCTCTTTGCCAACAAGCCTCGAAAGTGTTAACTGTTTGTGGCAGGAAACAGGCTATCACATCTTAATTTTTAAAACATCAATAATACTCTGCAAAACAAAAATGTCGGAATTGTAAAGAGGGGTGACCTTACGTTTCCATTTAAGAACTTAAAATGTTTCGTATCAAATTGTCGATCAAGCGTGATACAATATGAGAAGTGTTCCTACTATTTATATACATGTAGTACCAAATCGTATAACAATAATATAAACCAAAGCACAATGTTCACATTTATTCATGACACAAACATAATCATTATTCTATAAGCAACACAACATACAATTGCAAGTATAAATATAAAGCGGATAAATGCGTGTATTAAATTGTAAAGAGACTGAGTAAAGGAAATGCCACCAAACCGGACACGAAGATTTAATTCGTGGTTGGTCAACGAAAATCCTCTTCGCCCTACTCCACTCCCCCGAGTACCCAACTCGAGACGTTACCTTCACTAGTCAACAAGCTCCCTTTAGACGGAGAAAACTGTACACAAGTAGCTTACACCAATTTCCAACACAAAGCCAAATGTCAAGTTCTAATCTTAGCTAGAACCAATCTACCCCGTAGCTTACACTAATTTTTGACACTAAGCCAAATGTCGAGTTCTAATCTTAGCTAGAACTAATCTACCCCGTAGCTTACACCAATTTCTGACACTAAGCCAAATGTCGAGTTCTAATCTTAGCTAGAACCAATCTACCACGTGCTTGTATTTTAAGGCCTAAAATACTAACCACCCTCACAAGTATTTACCTCCACCTATATTTATTCAAGATCTAACCCTGATTATAACTTACTAGTAACCCTTACAAGTGTTTACCTCACCTAAATATATCCTACGATCTTTAACCTCGATCTGACTCATTAAATAAGTTTGGAATATGTGGACTCGATCTATACATTGTGAAAGTAACACATGTCATGAATGCACTAACTAAACTACATAACTTTATATCTTGACGATAGTGAGAGTTCTTCTCTTGCACTTGAAGGAATAAGTTTGAATCACTTGGAATCAAATGCTTATGATTAAATGATCAAAGGGTTTTTTAAAGGATGTAGAAGATGCATAAACTGATTTGGGACAGAAAGAAAATACGTGCAAAAGGTGAAACATCTGTAGGGAAGAGTCCACTATTTATAGGCAAAGCTGTGAGCGTTTTTACATGGTCGGCCCCCTTAGCTTTATGGCCGGACCCCTTATCACTAAGGGGGCTCCCTTACCTATAAGGGGGCCGCCCATAGTTGGACGCTTCCATTTTTGTCTTTTCTAGGGGAGGTGTTTTCTGGATCAAATATATCCGTTTTTAGGTGGAAAAATTGAATTCAAAATATTTATTTTAAATAAAGCATTTCTTATAAATACAAATGTTTTGTATAAGTTTTAAAAATGTTTGTTACATTTTATAAAAAAATGTAAGGTTTAAGAAAAAAACAAAAATTCCTTTGATCATAAAATAAATTATGCATTTATTTATTCTTACCTTAAATGATTTACGTTGGGTGCAAACTACATTGAAGCAGACTTGAGACATCGAGAGACGTTGTTGTATGAATACTTTGATGATTTGTGATTACGAGTAACTTGAGCACTTTACGTTATTTGTTATAAGTTACATATTTGTTATTGACGTGTGCTTAAACACACATCATTTTAACCCGCAAATAACACTATTAAATCACACTAATAAACACTTAAAATCATGCTCACTTTTATTGAAAAACATGTTGTTTTGTGTTTTTATGTCTTGCAGGTACAAATGATTAAAAACAAAGCAAAAACGCAGACTTTTGGTTAAGTTTTGAAGACGTTTACACATTTTTCAAGATCAAGACGAAGTCATTAATATTTCTTGAGCATGCCATTGGAAAGAGCACAGAAAAACAAGTCCAATGGATCTGGCCCCGCTCCAAGACTCGACCCGGTTCTCCATTAACGGGCCTACTAAAGTTTACTAGTGTTATTTAACCCGGCCCAACCCAAATGTGGTTACAAGGAATGTAATTGGGATGTATATAAAAGAAGAGAGTTAGAAGTGATGTTAGGCAGGGGGTTGTGCGTTTTCAAAGGGGAGGTTCTAGTATTCTTAATCATCCAATTTACCCTTCATAATTTCAAGTTTTTTTTTAAAATTTTGAGGACCACATCGGATGCCTACTGGGACCACAATCTACATCAGATGGCTAAGATGTGACATAGTACGAGGTGACGGATCCGAGGAACAGTTGGCCAATCATTGGCGTATTAATGAAGCTATGGCCATGGTGAAATTACGATTATACCCCTGGCCCTTGGGTTATAAATATGCATACGATTCCAGCTTCTTGGCATCTTTTTCTTTTTCAATTTTTTTTTCTTATTTTTTCACTTAGTAGTTTAGTATTATTAGATTAGTAGTAGGAGTAAAATAGTGGTAGCTTATTTTAGTTTATTATTGTAAAAGCTTTTTAGCTTATTCTCAACTTATTGTATTAGATTATTTTATGAATGAAGATGCTTTTTATTAAGGTTGGTTTTTCTTAATGCTTATTTTCTTTTTATGCCTATTCTTCTACTCCTTCTTTTTTTTAGCTTATTTCCAAATAAGCTCTTGCTTATAGCTTATTTTTAGATCAGATCTCATATGCTTATATTCTAATAAGCTACTTCTATAGCTTATTTATACTAGCTTATTTTATATTGTTTTCAATTTAAAAGCTTTTTGAGTAAGCTTATTTTAGCTTATTTTCGATTGCTTATTTTTCTAGCTTATTGTGTTTAGATCCAATCCTTAATCTTTACCCGATTCGGTTCCACTTGATTTAACACCTAGTTTCAGGTGGATTAGATCTAAAATATTAAGATCTCTTGTACTTCTTTTGCCTATTTTTAGCCATAAAGTTTGATGCTTTTTAAAGTTTTAATTTTTATTAGCTTATTGTCTTTAGAATAATTAGTAGCTTATTAATATATTTTGTTTATCATAACTTTGATTATTTTAATGTTGATGAAATCGATCTAACACTTAGCCGAGAAGATTATGGGTCTTATAAGCTTATTTTACTATTAAAGTTTAAAGCTTTTTAGTTTTTAAGGCTATTTAGTATATAAAATTTGCAACTTTATTAACTAAGTAGTTATATAAACTAATAAAGTTCTAATCTTTATTGTTTAATTAAGTTTATAAGATCGGGTGGTTTAAATTCGTCTTTATTTTCTTCAATCGGAGTCTTCTTTCTTTTTCTTTTCTCTTATTAGTAGTTGTAGCTTATTATTTAGTTTAAAAATGTTTATGCTTATTTATTTTATTGTTGCTAGCTTAATTAGTATGCTTAGTGAGTAGTTTATTTATGCTTGTTAAGTGATTGTGATTAATGAAATAAGTGTGGATTTAAAAAGGGACTATTGATTAATAGTTTTCGGATTATTTAGATTTTTTATTTGATTATTTCGAAGGGCAAAATCCGAAGAAATAATCAAACATTAAATCTAGTAATTAATTCCTTTATAAGAAATTGTTTTCAATAAAGACCAACGTTTTGAGAAAATAATATTTTTACGAGTAGTAATTCGTCATTAAAAACTTTAATTCACACTTATAGATCTTTTTATGTCACTTAGCAAGCATATTCGTCTTATATATCTTTTTGGTCATTTTAGCTTAATTGATTATGTTTGTTTATGCTAGTTTAGTTATGATAAGTGGTGATTAGTCTTGTTATGCTTGTTAAGTGAGTTGTGTTCGGTGAAATAAGTATGGAAATAAAAAGTAATTATTGATTAGTGATTTTCGGATTACTTAGATTAGTGTTTTGGTTATTCGAACGGGCAAAAGCCGTAAGAATAATTAGGCATTGATTTAGTAATTAATATCTTGATAAAAATTATTTTCAATAAAAACCAACGTTGTGAGAATATAATTATTTTGACGGACATTGGTTCATTAATAAGAACTTACTTTCACACTTAAGGATCCGAACACCTCACTTGACAAGCATATCCGTTTTATTTGCTTTGCTTATTATTATTTAGTATTAATTTACTTTATTATTTTAATTAGTTTAAATACCAAAAACCAAACAAAAAGAAAATCAAGCATCAAATGAAAAGCATTAACGTAAATCTCGATTCAATTCTCGCCGTGGATACGACACTCGAAAGATTAAATATTACTTTTCCTAAAGTAATTATTACATCTAACAGGAAATACTATAAATATTACATCGACACGCATTTGACTGATTTACTTATAAATGGCTCCACGATACTAGGGTGGATTGTAGATTTTTCTACCTGGTGTTGAGTTTGTGCCTTGATGATCCATTTCTTCGGTTTGTTTATGTTTGTACTTATTAAGAAAATAAAATATCCAATCTTATATTTTTCCTTCTTATTTCATTTTTCATTTTCGTTTTATAATATATTTAAAAATACAATAAAATATTTTGATTGATTTTCTTTATAAAAATATATTAAATTCTCCATTTTAAACCTTCTTATTTCGTTTAATTCTTATCTTCTCTACCCCCTTATCCGTTTAATTCATCTACATGTCTTCGTATAACCATTTTGGTTGCTCGTGGTGTGAAGGTCCGTTTAATGGTGGAAATTATCCTGGCTGTAGCAGTGTAAGATTCGGAAATGAGTTTGTTTATGACCTAAATCCTTATTCTTATAATGAAACGCCCAACGCTCTCTTAACTAACTCCTTAGCACTTAATACGAAGACATACTCGTATGAGTTTTATGGAGGGAACCCTCACCCGAGCTTTGATTGTTAAACAGGGAACACACCCGTCTATGATCAAGGTCCTTGTTACAATCAAGATTTTAGTTTTGACCAATCTCCATATTATTCTCTGAGTCAGCCATAACAGTTTGACTGTTGTGAGATCTGTAGAGGTCCGCATTATAGTTCTGATTGTCAAACTAGGATTCCAACGTGTTATGATCCTATTCCTTGATTAAACAATTATGTATTGCCTGTTTTAACTAACCTTCCACAGCGTTCACACACCTCTCACCACTCCCCATAAGCAAGTTAAAATCGAAGAGAATGATTACACAAATAATCAAATCTCAAAACCAATTCAATAAAATTCAAGAACAATTCAACATGGATTTTCAAAATTAATTAAACCGTCTTCAGGAGATGCTGAACCTTAGAAATTAAAATCAAGATCCTCCCGTTGACTTATATGATCTTAAGGGGAGTGACGAGGGAGATAATGATATCGATTCACTTACCAAGGAACCTTTAGACATCCTTTTAATGGAGGATGAGATTATTAGCACTAATCCCGCAAGGGAAAATGATAAATTCATAAAGTCTAGTGTTGATGATCTTGTCCTAATCCTAAAGGAGTCGGAGGTGACTTCAGTTTGTGATGATTTAGAGTGTAATATGCCTATTACTATACCGTTGCCCACCACTGATGTTAGGGAAGAAGATTTTGATATCAATTCGCCTCTAGGAGAACAAGTTGTTGACTTTTTGATGGAGAACGAGGATGTAGCTGGCTTGCCTAGACATTTGGTTAAGCAATTTTTTAGTCATTTAGTCAAACACCTAAGTTCTACCAAAAGAATGTTTGATGAGCCTTTAGGTAATGATTCAAAACTAGATCTTATGATGTGAGTTTCCCAAACCCTCTCTTCGACTTTAATGATGATTCTACCTTATGTAATGATAATTCACTTTTTGATGAGGAGTTTAAGGACTTATAGTTTGGACACCCCTGAGTAGATCTAATTATTGACGAGTCTCCCAACATTTACTAGTAACAACCACTTCTCGATTCTAAAGAAATTTCCTTAAGGGAAGTGGAGAGATTTGATCCTTTTTTCTCCGTGACACAGTCGGGTGGGAAGACGAGGGTGATGGAGACCCCTTCTTTTGGTTTTCATCATATGTCATCGCCCCTTCCTGTTGCATACTCACCGAAGGAGGTGATGTATCATTATTACCATCCTCACCTCACATCGAGTGATAGATTTGACCATGGACCTAAAATGAAATAACCCTGGAGTCAAGCTAGAGACTCGAATAAAAACAAGCACTTCTCGGGAGGCAACCCGTGTTATCTATCTATTTTATTTTTATCTTTATTTTTGTTTTTATATTGAATAAGTGGGATGTATTTTTAGCCTAAGTGTGGGGGAGTGCTTCTCTCCATGTTATATTTTGTGGTGCCCGTTTTTGCTTGCAGATTTCCCTATGATCATGAAGACCTCCGTGCTTGTTTTCAATCCTCTAATCACTTGGTCTTCGATCATTCACTTGATTTTATCTTGGGAAACTTTCTATCCTGATCATACGTATATATATTGTTTCCCCTTCCACACTTGGAATTTTTTGCATTTGCCTTTTTTGTTCCTAAGTGTGGGGGTAATACCTGACATTTTTGAACATTGAGGCCAATCTTCGGTTCTAAGTGTGGTAGGATTTCTATCGAAATTTATCATACATGTACTTATCTGTGTCCCACGCAACCCTGTTTTAACCAATTTTTTGTCTTATTGTATGCTTAAAAAAACTCTTAGTTATAATTAGATATATGAATAAGTAGGCCCGTAGAACTAGGGATATTTTGACTTGATCGAGTGTTGCACTCTAGCTTTCCCCTTAGCTTTCGAGACTTAGCATTTGCAAAATTTAAAATTTTCCAAAGAATGAAAAATGATAGAGTTGAATATAAGTTAAATGCTAAGCATATAGTAGTTGGATATTTTTAGAGCTCATAGTGGTTAATTGTGGCTTTTTGCTCCCATCAGCTTAAAAACTATTAGTTTTTAAGCTGATGGGAGCAAATAGCCCCAATATAACCACTATGAGCTCTATAAATATCCAAATACTATATGCTATTGCAGTTAACTTTTATTTCAACTCTATTCCCATTTTTTTTTTCATTCTTTGGAAAATTTTAAATTTTGCAAATGCTAAGTCTCGAAAGCTAAGGGGAAAGCTAGAGTGCAACACTCGATCAAGTCAAAATATCCCTAGTTCTACGGGCCTACGTATTCATATATCTAATTATAACTAGAGTTTTTTTAGCCTACTCAATAGGACAAAAAAATAAGTGGTTAAAACAAGGGTTGCGTGGGACACAGAGAGTACAAGTATGATAAATTTAGTTTGAAAATCCTACCACAATTAGAACGAAGATTGGGCCTCAATGTTCAAAATATGTCAGGTATTACCCCACACTTAGGAACAAAAAAGGCAAAAATGCAAAAAAAAATTCCAAGATGTGGAAGGGGAGGAAACAATTTATATTACGTCATGATCAGGATAGAATAGTTTTCCCATGGCATAAAATTTCTAGTGAATGGAGTCGGAAGACCAAGTGTTAGAGGATGAAAAAACAAGCACGGAGGTCTTCATGGATCATGGGAATATGCAAGCAAAAAACGGGCACCCACAAAATATACCAGGAGAGAGAACGCACTCCCCACACTTAGGCCTATAAATACATCCCACTTAATTCATTATCCAAAACAAAAATAAAAGATAAAAAAAAAAATAGTTAGATAACACGGGTTGCTACCGAGAAGTGGCTCTGTTTTATTCGAGTATCTAGCTTGGACTCCAGGGATATTTCATTTTTAGGCTCCATGGTCTAAATCTATTCATCGATGTGAGGTCGAGGATGGTAATAATGGATTACATCACCTCCTTCGGTGAGTATGCAACAGGACGAGGTGATGTAATATGATGAAAACCAAAAGAAGGGGTTTCCATCACCCTAGTCTTCCCACCCGACTGTGGGTCACGGAGAAGATAAAAGGGATCAATCTATCCACTTACCTTAAGGAATATTTCTTTAGAATCGAGAAGAAGTGAGTGGTGTGACTGTGTAGGTTAGACTCGTCAATATTAGAGTCGACTCAGGGGGGGTCCAAACTTACTATTTGTCCACAAACTCCTCATCAAAAGTGAAATTATTTCATTTCATAACGTAGAATATCATTAAAGTCGAAAGAGTGGGTTTGGGAAACTCACCATCATAATGATATAGTTTTGATTCATTACCTAAAGGCTCCATCAAACATTCTTTTGGATACGAACTTAGGTGTTTGACTAATAATGACTAAAAAAAGTGCTTAACCAAATGTCTAGGCAGCCCAGCTACAACCTCGTTCTCATCAAAACGTCAACAAACTTGTCTCCTAGAGGCAAAAATTGAATATTTTCAAAAAAAATTACTCTTCCCTAACATATGTGGTGGGCAACGGGATATTGTAATGGAATTATTACACTCTAAATCATCACAAACTGAAGTCACCTCTGACTCCTTTAGGATTAGGACAAGATCATCAACACTAGACTTTATGAATTTATCATTTTCCCTTGCGGGATTAGTGCTAATAATCTCATCCTCCATTAAAAGGATGTCTAAAGGTTCCTTGGTAAGTGAATCGTTTTCCAATTATCCTCCCTCGTCACTCCCCTTAAGATCATATAAGTCAACGGGAGGATCTTGATTTGAATTTCTAAGGTTCAGCATCTCCTGAAGACGGTTTAATTAATTTTGAAAATCCATGTTGAATTGTTCTTGAATTTTATTGAATTGGTTTTGAGATTTGATTATTTGTGTAATCAATTCTCTTCGATTTAACTTGCTTATGGGGAGTGGCTGAGGGGGTGTGAACTGTGAAGGTTAGTTAAAACAGGGAAAGTCATAATTGTTACAAGGATTAGGATCATAGACAAGTGGAATCCTAGTTTGACAATCGAACTATAATGCGGACCTCTCAGATTCACAACTAGTCAAAACTGTTATGGCTGATATCAGAGTATAATATGGAGAATTGGTCAAACTAAAATCTTGCATTGTAAACAAGGACCTTGATCATACAGCAGGCGTGTGTTCCCTTTTAACAATCACAGCTAGGGTGAGGTGTTTTCCCTCCATAAAAACTCATACGAGTATGTCTCGTATTTGTGCTTTGGAGGTTTAGTCGAAGAAGTTGGGCGTTTCATTATAAGAATAAGGATTTAGGTCATAAACAAACTCATTTCCGAATCTTACACTGCTACAGCCAGGATAATTTCCACCATTAAACGGACCTTCACACCACGAGCAACCAAAATGGTTATACGAAGACATGTAGATGAATTAAACGGATAAGGGGGTAGAGAAGATAAGAATTAAACGAAATAAGAGGTAAAGGAGAATATTTTATATTTTTTATAAAGATAATAAAAAGAAAAATTATTTTTGGTTATTTTTGAATTAGTTTATAAAAAGAAAATGAAAAATGAAATAAGAAGGAAAATATTTTTGGATTTTTATTTTCTTAATAAGTACAAAAATAAACTTTCCGAAGAAAGGATCTTCAAGGCACTAACTCGAAACACCATGTAAAAATCGTACAATCCTCCCTAGTAGCGGAGCCATTTTAATAAACATCAAATGCGTGTCGATGTAATATATATAGTATTTCCTGTTAGATGTAATAATTACTTTAGGAAAAGTAATATTTAATCTTTCGAGTGTCGTATCCACGGCGAGAATTGAATCGAGATTTACGTTAATGCTTTTCATTTGATGCTTGATTTTCTTTTTGTTTGGTTTTTGGTATTTAAACTAATTAAAATAATAAAGTAAATTAATACTAAATAATAATAAGCAAAGCAAATAAAACGGATATGCTTGTCAAGTGAGGTTGTTCGGTCCTTTTAGTGTGAAAGTAAGTTCCTTATTAAAGAACCAATGTCCGTTAAAACATATTATATTGTCACAACGTTGGTTTTTTGAAGAATAATGTTTATCAAGATATTAATTACTAAATCTATGCCTAATTATTCTTCGGCTTTTTGCCCGTTCGAATAACCTAACTCACTAATCTAAGTAATCCGAAAATCACTAATCAATAATTACTTTTTATTTCCATACTTATTTCACCGAACACAACTCACTTAACAAGCATAATAAGACTAATCACCACTTATCATAACTAAACTAGCATAAACAAACATAATCAATTAAGCTAAAGACCAAAAAAAGATATATAAGACGGGGAATATGCTTGCTCTAGTGACATAAAAAAGATCTATATGTGTGAAATTAATGTTTTTTAATGACGGAATTACTACTCGTTAAAATTTATTATTTTCTCAAAACGTTGGTCTTTATTGAAAACAATTTCTTATAAAGGGAATCTAATTATAGATTTAATGTTTGATTATTTCTTAGGATTTTTTGCCCTTCGAATTAATCATAGAAATTAAATCTACAATAATCCAAAAGATCTTTAATCAATATCCCTTTTTAAAATCCACACTTATTTCACTAATCACAATCACTTAACAAGCATAAATAAACTACTCACTAAGCATACTAATTAAGCTAGCAACAATAAAATAAATAAGCATAAACATTTTTAAACTAAATAATAAGCTACAAAACTACTAATAAGAGAGAAGAAAAAGAAAAGAAGACTCGATTGATAGGAAAATAAAGGACGAATTTTTAAACCAACCGGATTCTATATAAACTTAATTAACGCAATAAAGATTTAGCAACTTTATTAGTTTATATAATTACTTAGTTAATAATAGTTGCAAATTTTTTTTATGCTAAATTAGCCTTAAAAACTAAAAAGCTTTAAACTTTAATAGTAAAATAAGCTTATAAGCACCAATAATCATTCTGTCGGCTAAGTGTTAGATCGATTTCATCAACATTAAAAATTACATCAAAGTTATGATAAACAAAATATATTAATAAGCTACTAATTATTCTAAAGACAATAAGCTAATAAAAATTAAAACTTTAAAAAGCATCAAACTTTATGCTAGAAAATAGGCTAAAAATACAAGATCTAATATTTTTAGATCTAATCCACCTGAAACTAGGATGTTAAATCAAGTGAACTCGAATCGGGTATGATTAAGGATTGGATCTAAACACAATAAGCTAGAAAAATAAGCAATCGAAAATAAGCTAAAATAAGCTTACTCAAAAAGCTTTTAAATTGAAAAAATATAAAAAGCTTAGTATAAAATGAAGATTTAGAAGGCTTATTAGGAATATAAGATATGAGATCTGATCCAAAATAAGCTATAGCACGAGCTTATTTGGAAATAGCTAAAAAAAAGGAAGGAGTAGTAGAAGAAATAAAAAAAATGAATTTAAAGGCATTAAAATGGAAAAATAAGCATTAAGAAAAACCAACCTTAATAAAAAGCATCTTCATTCATAAAATAATCTAATACAATAAGTTGAGAATAAGCTAAAAAGCTTTTACAATAATAAACTAAAATAAGCTACCACTATTTTACTCCTACTACTAATCTAATAATACTAAACTTCTAAGTGAAAAAATAAGAAAAAAAAATTGAAAAAGAAAAAGATGCCAAGAAGCTGGAATCGTATGCATATTTATAACCCAAGGGCCAGGGGTATAATCGTAATTTCACCATGGCCATAGCTTCATTAATACGCCAATGATTGGCCAACTGTTCATCGGATCCGTCACCTCGTACTACGTCACATCTGCCATCTGATTGGTTGTTGTGGTCCACTAGGCAGCTGATGTGGTCTCAATAAAAAAATTGAAATATGAAGGGTAAAGGGAGGATTAGAACACTAGACCTCCCCTTAGAAAACGCACAACCCCCTGCCTAACCATCTCTGCTAACCTCTCTTTTGTTTAATACATCCCATTAAATTCCTTATAACCACATTTAGGCTGGGCCGGGTTAAATAACACTAGTAAACTTTGGTAGGCGCGTTAATGGTGAACCGGGTCGAGTCTTGGAGCGGGGCCCCAGCCAGATCACATGGGACTTGTTTTTTCTGTGCTCTTTCCAATGGCATGCTCAAGAAATATTAATGACTTCGTCTTGATCTTGAAAAATGTGTAAACGTCTTCAAATCTTAACCAAAAGTCTGCGTTTTTGCTTTGTTTTTAATCATTTGTACCTGCAAGACATAAAAACACAAAACAAACATGTTTGCAATATAAGTAAGCATATTTTAGTGTTATTAGTGTGATTAATAGTGTTTTTCGGGGTTAAAATGATGTGTGTTTAAGCACACGTCAATAACAAATATGTAACTTATAACAAATAACGTAAAGTGCTCAAGTTACTCGTAATCACAAATCATCAAAGTATTCATACAACAACGTCTCTCGATGTCTCAAGTCTGCTTCAATGTAGTTTGCACCCAACGTAAATCATTTAAGGTAAGAATAAATAAATGCATAATTTATTTTATGATCAAAGGAATTTTTGTTTTTTTCTTAAACCTTACATTTTTTTATAAAAGTAACAAAACATTTTAACAACTTTTACAAACATTTGTATTTATAAAGAAATGTTTATTTAAAATTAATATTTTGAATTCAATTTTTCACCTATAACAAACGGATATATTTGTTCCAGAAAACCACCTCTCCCTGAGGGAAATGACAATAATGGAAGCGTCCATCCCAACTATGGGCCTGCACACTTATAGGTAAGGGTAGCCCCCTTAGTGATAAGGGGGCCGGCCTATGAGCTAAGGGGGCCGGCTATGTAAAAGCGCTCCCAACTTTGCCTATAAATAGTGGACTGTTCCCCACAGATTTCTCACCTTTTGCACCTATTTTCTTTCTGTCCCAAATCTGTTTATACATCTTCTACATCCTTTAAAAAACCCTTTGATCATTTAATCATAAACATTTGTTTTCAAGTGATTCAAGCTTATTCCTTCAAGTGCAAGAGAAGAACTCTCACTATCATCAAGATACAAAGTTATGTAGTTTAGTTAGTGCATTCGTGACATGTGTTACATTCACAATGTATAGATCTAGTCCACATATTCCAAACTTGTGTAATAGTTAGATCGGGTTAATCGTGATAGTATTTAGGTAAGGTAAATACTTGTAAGGGTGATTAGTAGTTAGATCGGGTTGATCATGATAATATTTAGGTAAGGTAAATACTTGTGAGGGTGGTTAGTATTTTAGGCCTTAAAATACAAGCACGTGCTAGATTGGTTCTAGCTAAGATTAGAACTCGACATTTTGGCCCCTTAGTATCAGAATTGGTGTGTAAGCTACGGGGTTACGGATTAGTTCCTAGCTAAGATTAGAAAGTCCACATTCTTGGCTCCTTAGTGTCAAAAATTAGTGTAAGCTACGGGGTAGATTGGTTCTAGCTAAGATTAGAACTTGACATTTGGCTTTGTGTTGGAAATTGGTGTAAGCTACTTGTGTACAGTTTTCTCCATCTAAAGGGAGCTTGTTGACTAGTGAAGTAACTCTCGAGTTGGGTACTCGGGGAGTGGAGTAGGGCAAAGAGGAGTTTCGTGACTAAACCACTATAAATCTTCGTGTCCGGTTTGCATTTCCTTTACTCATCTCTTTACATTTATACTCGCATTTATCGCTTTATATTTATACTTGCAATTGTATGTTGTGTTGCTTATAGAATAATGATTATGTTTGTGTCATGAATAAATGTGAACATTGTGCTTTGGTTTATATTATTGTTATACGATTTGGTACTACATGTATATAAATAGTAGGAACACTTCTCATATTGTATCACGCTTGATCGACAATTTGATACGAAACATTTTAAGTTCTTAAATGGAAACGTATTCACCCCCTCTTTACAATTTCCACATTTTGTTTTGCAAGTTTATTGATGTTTTAAAAATTAAGATGTGATAGCCTTTTCTGCCACAAACAGTTAATACTTTCTGAGGCTTTGGCAAAGAAGCAAGCTCCATTTGGAGTCAATGATGACATGTCAAGGACATATACGTCAGTTCTTCTAGGTGCTATCAATACAATTTCTTTGTTAGCATTGAAGATTGTTCCTTGCTTATCATCAAATTGTATAATATACTTAGCATCATAGAGTTGACTAATTCTAATTAGATTGTACTTAAGGCCATTTACAAAGGCTACTTCTTTGTAAAATATAACCCACAGTTTTATTGATCCATATCCCTCAGTAATACATGATTGAGTTTATCACCAAACAATACCTTTAGGACTGCGTTGCTTCTACTATTTGTGTAGGATAACTCTTGACAACCTGTCTTAATCCTTGAGCATCCTCTGTCTAGTTACCAAATGGGACTCTGTTGTGTCTCTTATACAAATAATAATATTAGGTTAGTTTCTTTTGTTGGGGACCCAATTTTTTGGTGGGCTCCCATGACCTTTTGATAGCCTGGACTGAATTTTCTAACTTCTTTTAATGTGCATCAAACTCATTGTGGTCATGTGGATGAGTTGTAGAGTGGATTCCAAATGTAATACCACACCAATTACAGATGTACTAAACTAAAAGGAACCTCAAGATAGTCGCCTCCTCTGATGTTGAATGACACGATTAGTGTCCTGAGGTAAAGTGATCATAACTTTAATATAATTTCACCACTTAGGTTGTTTCTATACTCTTCAGGTCTGTGATCTTTGAACTATAATGTGCTGCATGGTGGGAAAGGCTTAGCCTTTTCTTTTAGTATCTGCTGGAAGGTGATGTGATACTGATAGGTTGAGGCCCTTGTAGTTCTCCTCCCTTTTTGGGAAGCAGTATTTACATTTCATGATAGTAGGTCTTGTGATCCTCCCTTTTGTTATTATGCAGTAGAGAATCCTTATAGCACTAATCAGTCTAGGTGATTGGTTTAGTGACAAGTTCACTACTTGGATTTGGTTTTAAATAGGCTTAGGCCTGAGTGACTTTGATTGAGCCTGTATTCTTGAACTTTGGGTCTTAGAATAATTGGATTATTTTTAATGAGTCAACTAATTTAGATTGACTCAGGCTAATTGAATTTTTGTATTTGATTCCTTGATTCTTGTGGATAGAATTGTCAGTTATTCTTCATCAATTAACATCTGAACAAGTTTAGTTAATACATTTATCTTTGATTCTTGTTCAGTGCCCTTAACTTCAGTAGGAACTAAAAGTGTGGTTGGCTCAGTTTCACTAACAACGACAATTCCTAAAACATTCTTGTTTAAAGAATCATGTGTTTTAGGATTTGTATGTTTCATGATACCTAAGCCTGGTCTCTCTTTTAGAGAGTGGGGTTGAAAGGTCAATGGCATTACCTCTGAGCTTGGTGAAGCTCCCTAAAGATTTTTTAGGGGAGGTAGAGGAATAAGGGATTCTATATGTTTACCATCTCTTGAATCTCGAACTCTGTAGGCTCTATGTAGTGATCACTGATAAAGAAAACTGAGTATAACGAATTTGATGAAGAAGTTGAATCTCCCGAACTTGTGTCTTATGTTGCACTATCCACGTGACGTCGAACTTATAAATAAATATGTGAAATATAAGTAGACCGCAACCTCTTGACAAAAAACTCATCTTCTATGAGAAACATACTAAGTGATAGCAAATGTGAGCATTGAGCACCTATAAGAAAAATTACACACTTTTGCTAGATTTTGACAAGTCTTCGTCACACCATTTAAGCACGAACAAGTTATCTTTAAAGTTGATGTCCTGTCATAAACACGACTTTAAGATATGATAAGACACGCACCTGTGAAATCCAACTACAACATCAAATAAGCAATATTCAATCGTCTTCGTAATCACATCTTCAATAAATCTCCAAAACGAGCCATAAAATCAATAAGAATAAACTATTTGAAAAATAGTTCTGTCCAAGATCCAAATCCATCCAAAAACCAAGTACTGTCCGATATCGAGTACAACTAGCAGTATTAACTGCTTTTCTCGGACGAAACTAACAGTATAAACTTAATACTGTTATACTCTTCTTTCTTGCGCGGCAGTACTAATGTTTCATTGAAGCCCAATGTAAACCAACTCTTAACGACAAGCAGTACCAAAAATATACTTGGACCCAACTGTAGCAATAAACATGTATAGCAGCACAAAAATTCTTAAAGCAGTACTAACATTTCGTGGACCCAAACAATGTTGACGAGCAGTACTAAAAATAAGGCAGCAATACTAATATTTTTCCTTGGCCTCCTTCCTCCCACGGCTTTTGTGACACTTTTATTAACAAGAAAGTGTCATGAAAGCTATTCTCCTTGGCACAAACAGCAGTATAAATATTATACTCGTGAACCATCTGTTGCCTAATCTTAATATATCTTTCATAAAAATATATTCGTGAGACTTTCTTTGCAAACTTAAATAACTGCTTATGCTTGAATATGATTCGTGAGATAACTACCATAGATACATGAATAATAGCAGCATCACACTACGAACATAACAAATAGATGTACAAACCCTAAACGTTAGGGTTTACTATTGCTGATGTTAACTAAACGAAGCAATAGTATAAACATTCTTCATCAATCACCACGAATCATCAAAGTACTTCATCTCTTAGATACTCCTCACTAGTCCTTTCATCTACTTCATCATTAGAAATTTCTAAGAAATCCTGAATGACATTGTTAGAGAAGAAGACAGTAAAAATTGGAGTGCTTGAGGGAGTGGTAATGAGGGCATTTTTGGTGTCAGAATACCTTATTTGGATTAGGTTGTCTTCACAGACAAACCTTCCATAGATATCTGCAAGGTCAAAGGTCTGAGTATGATTGGCATTCCTCAGTCCCTGCGAGAAAGTTAGCCACTTCTCAGGGAGACTGTTCATGAAACCAACATTGATTTCTTGTTTAGAGAGGTTAACGCCATCATTGGCAAGCTCATTGAACAGGGTCTTATAGCGGGTGTAGGTCTGTGAGAGACTTTCAGTAGACTTTGCCCTGAAAGTTTGATACTCAAGTTTTAGATCCATGATCCTATTTTCCTTGGTATCTGAGGGACCTTCAAAGCTGTGAACCAAGTCAGTCCATGTTTCTTTCGCTGAAACACAGCTAATGATAGATTCCATTATGTCATCCGGTAGACATGACATAATGATGCTTTTAAGGCGCTGGTCTTGAACGATCACCCTCCTCTCATCAGGAGTCCATTGGGACTCAGGCTTAGCATCACCTTCAGATGTTTTTGGCTGAAATGGGCCATCCTTCATACATTTTAAGTAGTAGCGTTCCATTCCTGCTAAGTAGCAAAGTATTCGCTTTTTCTACTTTTTAGGTGTTTACATCTTGACACACATCTAAACCTACACGCCTGGTCCTTCATTTATAACATAAGGAGTCTAGGTTTACAAAAGATAAGAATTAGAAAAATAAATAAATCTTTTAAACTTTAAGCTTTATCTTTTAAATCTTTTATCTGAATAAGGAGATCTTCTAGTATCTTCAAAATCTTCCATCTTTTGAAGAATTCCAACTTTGCATTTAAGTCCTTTGTTTCATTCTTTTATTCACTTTGTCTCATCAATCAGAAATTAACACACACACACACTGTACACTCACTCTCTACTCCACGTTGCGGGATATTAGGACCTAGGGGACTCCTTGGAGTGGTTTTAAATTAAGGACCAAAGGGCGCGCGAGAAGAGAGAGTAATTTGGCAAGAGGTAATCTCCGTAGAGAGGGTTTGAGAGTATGTGTAGTGGTTATGATTCTAGGGTGTGAAATGTTGGTTAGACGCCATATGTTGGCGTGTTTCGGCTAGGGTCGAGGGGGGGTGAACTTGAGAGCGAGTGAGAGCGTAGTTTATTATGATCGTGTGATAATTTTACATACACTTCAAATAATATTTGGGCTGTGAGTAGTGAGAGTATACATGAAAATCCTTATGATAACTTTGAGTTGTTCTTAGATCCGTTGCGAGTGAGATATTATCTTTGTTATCATGATCCTAGATGAGGTCTAAACAACCTCGAGCTATAAATGATCCAAGAACTATCACATGAGTTTATTCTATCTATGCGCGCGCGACTTGAAGTATCAAACTTTCAGGGCAAATCCACTAAAAAACACACACACACCTACACACACACCTATAAGATCTTGCTCAATAAGCGTTGCAATGTTGGTATAACCTCTCTAAACACGAAAGCAATGGGGTCTGACAGTCTCCCTGGAAATGCTAACCTTCTCTTAGGTCGAGGAATCCAATACAGACCTATTCTGAAACTGATAGTGAGATTAGTTTGAGTGTTTTTTATGGCAGATCAAGTAATGAAGAGAACACATCAGCAAATGATAGGTTCTCCAAAGCAGATGCGTTTCATGTTGTTCCCCCTCCTATAACATGGTACTTTCTAACCCCAAGAGCTGACATATCATTTGCAGGTTTAGATGAATATGCCATTAGGAAGAAAATAATTGAGTAAAAAACAACTGATCTTAATACTAAAACAAGTGAGACTGTAGGTAAAACAAATGAAGCAAATACTCAAAAACCTAAGACAATCTATGAATCAGTTAACAAAGATAAAGTTATCATTGAGGATTGGAACTCAGATGATGAGGATGATGTGTCTGAAGTGCAAACAGTTAGTCCTGTTAAGACTAATGAGACTCAAACAGTTAAAACTAGAGTTGATAAAATTGGTCAAACTTCTCATAAACAAGGAATTGGTTTTAAGACAATAAAAGCCTGCTTTGTCTGTAAAAGTACTGACCATTTGATCAAAGATTGTACTTTTCATGACAGACAGAGTCAAGAACCTAAGCTAAAAACTGTGGTCAATACTGGTCCAAGGGTGGACAAACAAGTATGGGATAAAACTAAAAGGGTTAATCATCAAAAATTTTCAAAATACCCTCATTTAAGAAAGACGTTCGTCCCATCAGGAATACTAACAAGAACAGGTTTGATTACTATTGAGAATTATGCATTCCTGACTTAGTACCGTTAGTTATATTAGTTAGTACTGCTAGTTGTAATTCGTACTGACAGTACAAAATGTTAGTACTGATCAGATAGTTAGTACCGTTAGTATAAAATAGTTAGTATCGTTTATGAGATATGCATGAGATATCTTAGGAAAGGATATGCATGATATTTATACGCGTTTTGTAAAGCCCATTAGGGTTTCCTTAGTCTATAAAAGGAACCCTAGGCATAGTTAGTAGATATAGTTCTACACAGATCAATAGAGATCTATTAGCAATCATAGTCTTTGTAATCTGTAACCTAGGCAGATTCAAGTGATAATATAAAGTTTGTTTGTGATTCTTAATATTGTTCTTCTTAGCATTATTGATTAGTTTCCGCATAATCAATAGTGTTCAAATCAGTGTTTCATTATTGTTGCTTTAGAATTATCTAAGGGAACAAACCCTTTACAAGCTAAAGGTTAAGATCTATTCAGTAAACGATCCAACAAGTGGTATCAGAGCTTGTGTGGAAACTCTGAATAAGAAGAACTCAATTGTAAGATGGCAGAACAAGACATTCCTCCACCCACTATCACAGCAATGAAAATCCCTATCATCAGGAAGGGAGAATATGATATTTGGAGCATGAGAATGCGACAATATATCTGTCACACAGACCATAACCTATGGGATGTTATTGTCAATGGAGATCTAGAAGAAGAGCCTGCACCAACTGGAGAAACATCTGCTCCTCCTGCTCCTAAGACTGCCAAACAACTGGCTGCTAAAAGGAATCAGGAAAGAGTTAAGAGCATCTTGCTTTTAGCAATACCTGATGAATACCTTCTCAAGTTTCACAATGTTTCAGATGCTAAATCACTCTGGTAAAGACTTCTCAAATCCGTTCATGGTTGACAATTTACCAAAATTTGTATGGTTCTCAACTCACCTTGTTTTACAGTGAAGAGTTGGCTAGTCCAGGATCAAACAGTTCCAGGTAAAGACTAATCAAATCTGTTGATAGCTGATAGTTTGCTAAAAACTATATGGTTATCAGTGCACCATGTTATGGAAATAAAGCATTGGCTAGTCCAAAAGCAAAAGGCTACTGGTAAAGGAATATCAAATCCGTTAATGGCTGGT
This sequence comes from Tanacetum coccineum, assembly GCA_026074375.1. Taxonomy (NCBI): domain Eukaryota; kingdom Viridiplantae; phylum Streptophyta; class Magnoliopsida; order Asterales; family Asteraceae; genus Tanacetum; species Tanacetum coccineum. The sequence continues at coordinate 61,861 of BQNB010012887.1, forward strand.
AGTTTGCTAAAAACTACAAAGCCAACTTAGTTGGATGTTGCTGTGTTGCTGAGAAGATATGTTATTGATAAAAATGGATAGCTGAAGATGTCAAAATTATAAAAAATCAGATCAAGATTTGACAGAGTGTTTGGATACATCCTCCTGGTCTACAAGATGTTTACACTAAAGAAACATGAAGTCAAACAAGTTCAACAATCATGTTTAGGGGAGGATTGTTGGGAGTTATGCATTCCTGACTTAGTACCATTAGTTATATTAGTTAGTACCGCTAGTTGTAATTTGTACTGACAGTACAAAATGTTAGTACTGATCAGATAGTTAGTACCGTTAGTATAAAATGTTTAGTACCGTTTATGAGATATGCATGAGATATCTTAGGAAAGGATATGCATGATCTTTATACGTGTTTTGTAATGCCCATTAGGGTTTCCTTAGTCTATAAAAGGAACCCTAGGCATAGTTAGTAGATATAGTTCTACACAGATCAATAGAGATCTATTATCAATCATAGTCTTTGTAATCTGTAACCTAGGCAGATTTAAGTGATAATATACAGTTTGTTTCTGATTCTTAATATTGTTCTTCTTAGCATTATTGATTAGTTTTCGCATAATCAATAGTGTTCAAATCAGTGTTTCATTATTGTTGCTTTTGAACTATCTAAGGGAACAAATCCTTTACAAGTTAAAGGTTAAGATCTATTCAGTAAATGATCCAACAATTACTCCTGTTAAGCAAAATGAAAAAAGAGCAGTTCACAAAGTTAGTACTGCTAGGCCTATTAGTACTGTTAGACCATTTGCTCTAAAAATAGCACAAACTAGTGGAGCTATTAGACCAATTTACCCAAGAATGGACAATGTAAGACCAAGAGGCTCATATTCACCTATCAAGAGGTCTTACTACACAAAATCAGCTTTTAGACCCAAAGACTTAAAACAAGATGTTAACACTTTTGGGGTTCAAAATATGACTACTGCTGGGACAAGAGCAGTAGTTAATACTGGTAAGGGTAAGATAGATATTGACCTTAAAAAGTCAAGGTGGGTTTGGAGGCCTAAGGGAAATTACTTGGATCATGTGTCCAAAGACAGTGGATCATTAATGCTCAAGAAGGTTAAGTATGTTGACCCAAAAGGGATTTCTAATTCTGTAATGGCTTGGGTCCCTAAGAGATACTAATTCTCTTACCTTTTGTGCAGGGCAATCCAGAGATCTTGTTACAGGATCATGCAGTGGTGGATAGTGGTTGCTCTAGCCATATGACTGGCAACAAAGCTTATCTTTCAGACTATGAAGATTACAATGGAGGCTTTGTGGCTTTTGGAAGTGATCCCAAAGGAGGTAAAATAACAGGTAAAGGTAAAATTAGAACTGCTAATTTAGACTTTGATGATGTTTATTTTGTAGATGAACTTAAGTTTAACCTTTTCTCTGTCTCACAAATGTGTGACAAGAAAAATAGTGTCCTTTTTACTGAGACTGAATGCCTTATCCTGTCTCCTAGCTTTAAGCTTCTTGATGAAAGTCAAGTTGTACTTAGAGCTCCTAGAAAGGATGATGTGTACAGCTTGGACTTAAAGAACATTGTTCCCTCTGGAGGTATAACTTGTTTATATGCAAATGCAACAGCAGATGAGTCTAAATTATGGCACATGAGATTAGGTCATGTGAATTTCAAAAATATAAACAAACTTGTTAAAGGTCACCTAGTTAGAGGTTTACCTTCAAAAGTTTTTGTGAATGACCACACTTGTGTTGCCTGCAAGAAGGGTAAGCAACATAAGGCCTCCTGTAAGGCCAAGTTAGAAAGAATCATCAGAAAGCCCCTAGAATTACTTCATATGGACTTATTTGGCCCTGTCTCTGTAGAAAGTATTAACAAGAAAAGGTACTGCTTGGTTGTGGCTAATGATTTTAGCAGATTTAGTTGGGTATTTTTCTTAGCTATAAAGGATGAAACATCTGAAATCCTTTGTAATCTTATCATAGGCTTAGAAAACCAATTGAGTCATAATGTTAAAATCATTAGATGTGATAATGGGACAGAGTTTAAGAACCATGCTATGAATGAATTATGTGCTAAGAAAGGAATCAAAAGGGAGTTTAGTGTAGCTAGAACTCCACAACAGAATAGTGTTGCAGAAAGGAAAAACAAGACCCTAATTGAGGCCGCTAGAACTATGTTAGCAGGCTCACTTTTACCTATCCCATTTTAGGCAGAGGCAGTTAATACTGCTTGTTATGTACTGAATAAGGTATTAATAACCAAACCTCAAAATAAGACACCTTATGAACTATTAATAGGTAAATCACCTAGTATTAGCTTTATGAGACCTTTTGGGCGCCCCTTGACTATTTTGAACATCTTAGATTCCTTGGGCAAATTTGATGGAAAATATAATGAAGGTTATTTGCTTGGATACTCTACCTCTAGTAAAGCCTTTAGAGTATACAACAAAAGGACCAAAAGGGTAGAAGAGAATCTGCACATCAATTTTCTTGAAGATCAACCAAATGTGACAGGAACTGGTCCTAATTGGATGTTTGATCTTGATTTTCTCACCAATTCAATGAATTATATTCCTGTTAGTGTAGAAAATCAGGTTAATGTGGATGCAGGTACACAAGATTCTTATGTTGCAGGTTCATCAGGAAAAGATAAAGGACCTACTCAGGAATACATACTGCTTCCACTACAACCTCATAGGACAAGGATTCCAATAGAAGATGTTGCTCCAGCTGCACATGAAAAACCTTCTGAAAGTTCTCCTAAAGACAATGATATACAAGATTCAGAAGATGTTATTGATAAGGAAGGACAACATCAGATGCCAGAAGATGAACAAGTCTTGCATGATGAACTTGAGAAGATGGTTACTCAGGAATTGACTGCTAAAGCTATGGATGATGTTTCAAGACAAGCCTTTGAAGAAGAAAAGAGGAGAATTGCATCTCAAAAGAAGGCAGCTCAGGCTACAAGTACTAACAAACTTAGTACTGATAGGCAATCTATTAGTACTGATAGGCCATTTGTTAGTACTGATAGGCCACATTTGTTATAATGATAGGTTTCATATTGATAGTACTGCTAACACATCATATGTTAGTGCTACTAGAACTTCCACAGGTGCAAATGCTGGTGAATCATCATTTATCTATCTTAGAGTAAAATTACCTATTGATGCATCTACTCTCCCTAATGCTGATTTACTCATTGATCCAAATATGCGTGACTTGGAAGATGCTTCTGATACTCTCCCAAATGATGGAATATTCAATGGAGCTTATGATGATGATGTTGGGGGCCAGGTGCTGATTTCAACAAATGGATAACACCACTGCGTGACAGTTCTATGACCCACACATCAGAATTCAAATAAGGATCATCCAAAAGGAACAAAATTTCTAGGAGACTCCTAACATCAGTTAGTTCAAACAAGAGGAAATTCCAAAGGCTTCATCAGCACATCAAGAGCCTTGGGTCATACATTCACAAACAGAACAAACAAACACAGAAGGATCATTAGAGACTGTTTTATTTGCATGTTTTCTCTTTCAAAGAAGAACCAACAAGACTATATCACAATCCTTACAAGATGAAAGCAGGGTTTGAAAGCAATGCAAAGGAATTTGCCTTTAGTTCAAACTACAGAAGTTTTGGGTACTGTTGATTTGCATCTTGGAAAAAGGAATTGGCACAAAGTGGGCCCTTGCAGGAATAAGAAGGGATGAGAGAAGTATTTGTTGTAAATACAAAAGCACTGGCTGTTATGCACAAGGGTTTAGAATAGGAGGAAGGTATAGATTATGATGAGGTTTTTTGCACCTGTTGCCAGAATTGAGGCAATTAGGTTATTTTTAGCCTTTGCATCATACATGGGATTAACCTGTCTAACCAAATGGATTGTTAAAAGTGCAGTTCCCTTGGAACTATAGAAGAAGAGGTGTATGTCCATAACAACCTCCAGGATTTGTTAATTCCTGGCTCATGACCAAACAAAGTCTATAAAGTGATCAAAGCTCTTTATGGTCTACATCAAGCTCCTAGAGCTTGGTATGAGACACTTTTTTCTTTTCTGATGGAAAATGGTTTCAGAAGAGGTACCATAGATAAAACATTGTTTATCAAGAAGAAAAAGAGTGACATTATGTTAGTCCCAGTGTATGTGGATGACATTATTTTTGGTTCTACAAAGAAGTCTATGTGTACGAGTTTGAGAGAGAATGATGTACAAAAGGATTCCAGATGAGTTCCATGGGTGAACTCATATTCTTTTTGGGACTTCAAGTGAAGCAACAACCTGATGGAATCTTTATTAGTCAGGATAAGTATGTAGCTGACATCTTAAAGTTTTTGCCATTTTTGGTCTGTTTTGGGTTTAATTGGATTATTTTAGGTACAAACGGATATGTGTATTCTACACTTATCAATGTACATGTCTACAGATCTATGATTGGTTCCCTGATGTATTTGACTGCTTCAAGGCCAGACATCATGTTTGTTATTTGTGCATGTGCTAGATTTCAAGTCACTCCAAAAGCCTCACACTTAAATGCAGTAAAAAGGATTTTTAGGTACCTCAAACATCAACCTAAATTAGGTTTATGGTATCCTAAGGATTCACCTTTTGAACTTGAAGCTTACTCAGATAGTGATTATAGAGGAGCCATCCTTGACAAAAAATCAACAACAGGTGGATGTCAAATTCTTGGTAGAAGATTGATATCTTGGCAATGCAAGAAGCAGACTATTATGGCAAATTCTACTACTAAGGAAAAATATGTTGCAGCTGCTAATTGTTGTGGGCAAGTATTATGGATACAAAATCAAATGATGGATTATGGTTTCAATTTCTTGAACACCAAAATCTATATTGATAATAAGAGCACTATAAGTGTTATCAAGAATCCTGTTGCTTATTCAAGGACCAAGCATATTGAGATTCGTTTCCATTTTATAAGAGATTGTTATGAGAAGAGACTGATAGAGGTTATCAAGATTCACACAGATTCTAATGTTGCAGACCTTCTCACCAAAGGATTTGATGTCACAAGATTTAACTTTTTGGTGGTTAGCATTGGATTATTAAATCTGTAGCTAACATTAAGGGGAGGCAAGATGATTTCGTGTACAGTTTATATAGAATGTTATGTGAGCAGACATATTTTGCCAATGGTGATGTTTTTCATTCAATTCTTTGGGTTCTAGAGAGTCATTAGAGAGAGATATGGATGAAACTGAAGAGTTTTTGTTGTCCAACTTGTTTGATTTTTGGTTAACAAAAGTTAGTACTGACAGGCTTAAAGTTAGTACCGACAGGCAAAGTTTGTACCGCTATAAAGCCGTTAGAGACAATACCGGTAGGGGTCTAAAGTGTAATTTTTGGCGGTTTCTTCGCCATTGGGGATGCTACTACTATAAATACCTATCTCAATTACACGCTTGATCCTTCTTCGCTCTCTTAATCACTTTCAATTGACAAACCCTATTTATTCATCACCGACAATTACCAAAATCAAATAAACGATGGCTAGTTTGGATTTCTATTCTAAGCATAATATGGTGACCTATTTGGAAAATACGGATGGGAACACAGAGTTTCATTAGATTATGGACTTTCTCACACGCAGTTCAATTTATTATGCACTCACTGTAAGTCCCATAGTCTCAATTTCGTTTGTTGAACAGTTTTGGACGACTGCTAAGTCTAGAACAGTCAACAACATTAGTTATATAGATGCCACAGTTGCTGGCAAGCCTGTGACTATCTCAGAGGCATCAATAAGAAGTGATCTTCTTTTTGATGATGTTGATGGGATAGATTCTTTAAATAATCAGGCTATATTTGATAATATTCAGCTAATGGGGTATGAGGGAGACCTGAATACCTTAACTTTTAACAAAGCCCTCTTTTCACCCCAATGGAAATTTCTTTTTCATAACATGAATCATTGTATTAGTTCTAAAAGCACCTCTTGGGATCAAATTCCCACTAATATTGCTACAACTGTAATTTGTTTAACCATTAATCAGAAATACAATTTTTCAAAATTAATTTTTGGTGGCATGATGCGACACTTGGATGCAACTAAGAAGTTTGTAATGTATCCAAGATTTTTACAAATCTTTTTGAGCCATCAGTTAAAAGAAGTACTTGTCCCCTTGGACTACTTTCTAGTCCCAACCTTAACTAAAAAGGTCTTGACATTTATGGTTAAAAAGGGTAAGAACTTTTCAAGGAAGGTTACACCTTTATTTGATTCTATGTTGGTTCAACAAACAGAGGATGAGGGTGAGGCTTTAGAAAGACCATCTGATTCCCAACCCATACCCTCTCCTCCGCACCCAAGTGAAGACCAACCTCAGACACAGACTAACCCTTCTTCTCGACCTTAACATTCTATAGCTATTTCTAATTCTAATCCAGAGGGTTCTGGTGGGAATCATGGAGGTCAGTCATCCAGTGATAGATCCCTATCTGGGAATGAGGATGGCCTGACACTTCAAAGTGTGTATGATCTTTGTATCTCTTTATGTACACAGGTCTCAGCTTAGTCTAAAGAAATTAAAGCTTTGAAGGCTCAGGTCAAGAAGCTAAAGAAAGGAGTCAAACCACTTATCACACATCACAAAGCCTGGATGAAAAGTGTTGCACTAAAGACAAGATTGGCAAGGAAGACTTCTCTGAAGAAAAAGGGGGTACAAAAGGAGTATGTATCTAAACAGGGGATGATATCTGTCAAATCTTCTAAGGGTGAACCATCTATGCATAAAGATCCAGCTTTTGATGATCTTGATGTTGATGCAATGGACTATATGGAGACTGAGGACGCTCAAGATGAGGGGAGGACAAGCTCTGTGGTGCTTGAAGAGAACGAAAGTTCAGATAAGGAAGTAAGTACTGAAGCTCCTGTTAGTACTGTCAAGCTAAATGAAGGTACCGACAAGAGAAATGAAGGCACTGACAAGCAAGATGGAGGTACCAACAGTATAAAAGTTAGTACCGATAGACAAGGTAAAGGCACTGCTGATCAAAATGAAGGGAAAAGTGCTACTCAAACAGCTCCAACAACAACTTCAACACCTACTCCAACAATATTTGGTGATGATGAGACCATTGCACAAGTTCTCATCACAATGAGTCAGAATAAACAGAAGGAAAAGGAAAAAGGAGTAGAGATTAGGAATGTTGAAGATACTAAGAGACCAAGGCCTACTTTAACAAGATCTATGTTAACATTGAAGCCTCTTCCCAAGATTGATCCAAAAGATAAAGGCAAAAAGATGATTCATGAAGAAGGTGAATCTGATACTGAATCAGATGATATCACTGAAGCTGAAAAGAAGTTTAAAATGCTTGCTAAGGATGAAGAGGTGGCCAGAAAGGTTCAAGAAGAATGGGAAGCTGAAGAGGAAAAGAAAAGGTTAGCTGAAGAAGAAGCTACTAAGGTTGCTCTCACTAATGAGTATGATTTCATACAGGCAAGAATAAATGCAGACAAGATTCTTGCTGAGGAGCTTCAAAAGGAAGAAAGAGAGAAGTTTACCATTGAACAAAGAGCAAAATTTCTTCATGATACCATTGCTGCACAAAGGAAATTTCTTGCTCAACAAAGGTCTGAAGCTATCAGAAATAAACCACCTACAAGAAATCAGCTGAGAAACCAAATGATGACCTATTTGAAGCATGTTGGTGGAAAGAAGCATTCTGATTTGAAGACCAAAACCTTTGAAGAAATACAGGTTTTATATGAAAGATTAAAGAGGCAAGATCAGAACTTTGTTGCTATTGGATCTGCTAAGGATGAGAGACAGATTAAGGAGTTGAATAAAGACCCTAAAAAGAAGAGGGTTATCAAAGAAACTCCAAGGGAAGAAGATACAGCAAAGGTACCTGCTGAACAAGAAGTGACAGAGCAGGGTACAAAGAAAAGAAAGAGTGGTCATGTGAAGATGCTTGCTAGGAAAAGGCCAAGACCACAGCCAGATGATGATAGTGATGATGAACACAGAAAATGTCTAAGGATTATTACATTTGAAAGTACCATAGATAGTGAAATTATGGAGACAAAATCTTTTATTGCTAGGTTGCATAAGGTTTCATCACCAGATGGGAATTACCTTGCTGTCTACAGAGTTAATGAGCACTTCAGGGCATTTAACTATCTAATGGAGGTACTACATATTTTTGATAGATAGGATTTGTTTCATTTATATGACATGGTGATGAAGCAGTACTCAAAAATCACACCAGAAGATATTGAGTTGATTCTTTGGGGAGACTTGAAGATTATGATGGAATCCTCAACAGAAGAAAATGATCAAGGTGATTTCTGGAACAATCAACAAGAATAGGAGATTGTCAGATAGAGACTGTATGAAACTTGTGGAGTTTGCATACTAGAGCTTAAGGATGGGACAGTCATATACATGCTAGTTGAAAGAAAGTATCCTCTCTCCAAGGAATTGTTGAAACAAATGCTTGATTTAGGATTGGAGGTTGAAGAGGAAAGTACTGCTGCACTACAATTGGTAAGATTCATTAAGCAAAAGCTTAATGAGGAGTAATGTTGAGAATGGAAATGAGAAGGGTTTGGGTGTTTGCTAACCACCACACAACAAATGGTCATCAGTTCACCATGCTTAACAGGCATAAGAACTGGCTAGTCCATAAGCAAATGGCTTATGGTAAAGACTTCTCAAATCCGTTTATGGTTGACAATTTACCAAAAATTGTAGGATTTTTAACTCACCTTGCTTCACGGTTAAGAGTTGGCTAGTCTAGGATCAAACAGTTCCTGGTAAAGACTAATCAAATCTGTTGATAGCTGATAGTTTGCTAAAAACTATATGGTTATCAGTGCACCATGTTATGGCAATGAAGCATTGACTAGTCCAAAAGCAAACGGCTTTTGGTAAAGACAAGTCAAATCCGTTGATAGTTGGTAGTTTACTCAAAACTACAAGGTAATCAATTCACCTTGTTGTTTACAATGAAGAATTGGCTATCCCAGAGCAAACGGCTACTGGTAAAGGAATATCAAATCCGTTAATGGCTGGTAGTTTGCCAAAAACTACAAAGCCAACTTAGTTGGATGTTGTTGTGTTGCTGAGAAGACATGTTGCTGATAAAGATGGATAGCTGAAGATGTCAAAATTATCAAAGATCAAGATCAAGATTTGACAGAGTGTTTGGATACATCCTCCAAGAGTTCAAGAAGAGTAAACTGAAGAAACATGAAGTTAAACAAGTTCAACAATCATGTTTAGGGGAGGATTGTTGGGAATTATGCATTCCTGACTTAGTACCGTTAGTTATATTAGTTAGTACCGCTAGTTGTAATTAGTACTGACAGTACAAAATAGTTAGTACTGATCAGATAGTTAGTACCGTTAGTATAAAGTAGTTAGTACCGTTTATGAGATATGCATGAGATATCTTAGGAAAGGATATGCATGATCTTTATACGCATTTTGTAAAGCCCATTAGGGTTTCCTTAGTCTATAAAAGGAACCCTAGGCATAGTTAGTAGATATAGTTCTACACAGATCATAGAGATCGAATAGTAATCATAGCTTGTAATCTGTAACCTAGGCAGATTCAAGGTTTAATATAAAAGTTATTTTGTGATATTCAATATTGTTCTTCTTAGCATTATTGATTAGATTCCGTATAATCAATAGTGTTTACTCAGTGTTTCATTATTGTTGTTTTAAAATTATCTAAAGGAGAAAACTCTTTACAAGCTGAAGGTTAAGATCTATTCAGGAAAACGATCCAACAACTGTCCTATATATAAGTAAAGATATATATCACTATTACGTATATACAATCATATACTAAAATCTCCAAGTGCGACGCAAAACATTTCTCTTTGACGCACTGACAATATCACATCGTTTTCCATAAAGTTTTTATTTTTAGAAAGTTACCGAAAGTAAGGATAATATAATCCGAACTTCATATTTCGTCATCAATTAAGTAACATTACGAACCCATTGCTCATTACAAACCATATTCAAAAGTTTACGCAAGTTTGACTTTCAAACGCCAAACTTCGTAGTTGGTTTTTACCCAAAAAATAAACAAACTTGACTCGGCCGTAAAACGTTTATTATTAAGAGTTACGTGACGATCCACCTAGCGAAACGTAGCTAAAGGCAAACACTATCAGTTTTCATTAACAAAAATAGCTTTCAAAAATTTCTTGACTTACTACGGGTTAGTCAAACTTTCTGGTCAAACTTGGTCAACACTAAACCCATTAAAACGACATTTTTGACATAATTCGACTATCAAAACATGCTTAGCTATCCTATTTAAGCATACCAAAACCATCAAACTTTGGTCAATAACCAAATACGCTTTCAATAATTTCCGCACTTGAACCTTATAGCAATAATCATATAACACATAGTATAAACAATTTAATCAACACAAAATATAACTAGAAGCTCACAGTGCTTATAAGAAAAATCAACTATGGTTCCCCCTTGGTTCTTTGAAATCGGACGAACCCCAATCAAACCAAACAAAACCTTTTTCAATCAACCAACTTCAATACAACACTAATATAACTCTTTTAAACACCCCCTTATACTCGAAAGTTCAAGAATCAACCAAAAATCTAACTTCTTCAAATCTTATTGCATGTAGGATTTTAATAGTGGGATTTGTAAGTTTGGAAACAAGGATCAATAATATGTAAATAGATTTAATTTCATGTCAAAAAATTGGCCGGAATAGTGGTGTTGTTGTGGTGGCCGGTCGAAGAGAGCAAGAGAGGGGGAAGGAAGAAATTTTTATTAAAAAGTTATAAGTGTGCATATGGTGGGGTATTTAGAGAAAGGAACTTTTGCACTTTGGCAATTTGGGTCCCTCAATCCTTAAGTCCTTTTATAACTAGTACAATGTGTCTCTTTTATTAATAAAATCGGCCAAAGACTCGAGTCACACCACGTTAGTAAATATTTTAAAACTGTCCCCCTAAATTTACTTTGAAACGTTAAATAAAATGTTAAATCACATAAAACACGACCTTTAAACAAGGTTTTTACAAAAGCTCGAGGAAATGCCGTAAAATACAAAAATAACATAATCACGCTCTGGGAGCGACAACTTAAATTTTTCTGACTTTCTTAGACGCTAAAACAAATAGAAACTCAATTACGGCTTGAAATTACCCTATAAATGGAAATTTTCACCAAACCTTATACAGCATAAATGACTATAATTACTTATGAATAAAAATAATTATCATAGATCAGAATAAACGTTGACCTAAAGCTCAGGTTGTTACAGCTAGAGAGAGAAACAAAGAAAATGCACACTCCTCATAAGATGGAAGAGGATTATATAGTTGTTTACAAAACTAGCCAAAGGGCCTTCGTAGTGGGCTTACACGTTGGGTTTTATACACGGCCCATTACCTGAATGTTATACATTAAATGATTAACTACGAGCTACTATAAATGGTAAAATACACGGGGTGACCGAGTCTTTTTCTAATATCTAACACTATCCTTAAACGCCTTATAACTCCATAAGATTAAACACATGGTCAGTTTTTGGGTATTTCTATTGTAGCCATTTAAACCATTTGAAATCAATCAAGGTACTACCGATATAACTCAAAAACTTTTGTACCTTGATGGTTTCATATTTTCCAAAATTGCTCCCCCTGCATATATGCATCGATATTCGAAAGTATTTTGTACATAAAAGGAAGAAGCTGCACTTGAGTCACTAAGATCACATTATAAGCCTTATATTTTAATCACATTTTCTCCCCTTATCAAAAATGCCAAATCTTTTGATATTTTGGATATCAATTGATTTAAAATAAGCTTCCGGGAAGAAAAATGTTACTTATTACCATGCTTATTAGGAACATTTTAATGCTCCCCCTCAAATAATGAGGGTAGAATATAGTGTTGAGTACATATTTTGAAAGATTTTAAATTTAATGAAAAATTGTCCTCAACACATATATACTAAAGTATCTATACTACATATATACTGATAACCTTGAAAACCAACCTTTTTGTATATATAAATTATAATAAATATAATAAATATATAAGGATAATTTCAAGATTATAATTCAAATATAATATAGTATAGTAAGTATTCCAAGACATTTGAGAAATTTACTTTTGACCAAAGGAAAAATCAAAAATCCCCCAGGTCGTTCCCCCAACGAGGTGCGAATTGAAAATCAGAAACATTTGTGATTACGCGTTTGAATGGTTAAAAGATTTTCGGGTTTGGGATTTCTAATTTCTACTATTAAAAAGCAAAAACGAAAACGGGAAACCTAAAAACGAAAGCTAAAAGCGATTAAAACCTAGAAACGAGAACGGGGTCAAATCCCGTTCTTTAAAAAACAAAATTTTGCAAAAATAACCCTACGAAAGCAAATTTAATTTTCCTAGGTCCTAATTGATAAAAGAAATTTTAAAAAAAAAGAATTATATTTTTTTAACTTTTAAATTTTTTATTATGAATTTAAATTTGTTTTAACTAAAATTAAATATATAAAATACTAAACGAACTTGGAAAAATCTAAAAAAATGCTGAAAAGTACTTTGAACAGTTCTGGATGCAAGAAAAATAAAATGGCTGAAAGCGCTTTTTGAAATAAACCCGAAATAAGCAAAACAGTCAAATGGGCTTATTGGGCTTATAAACGGTTAATGGAATTTTGTTTGCAAGAAAGGGCAGAAAGCCCTATCTGGTGCCGTTAGTGAGTGTGTGTTTGTGTGGGACTTGTATGTGTAAAAGAGGAGGTCTAGGGTTCGAATCCTTGGCTTCCCTTTTTGATATATTTTTTTAATTTTTCTTTTTGCAAAAATATAAAACAGACAAAAACAAGAAACTTTAAAAAGTGAGTTTTTGCAAAACTTAAAAATAAGCTTAAATAAGCAAACTAAAAGTGACAGATATGCTAATTTACACTAAGGGCTAAATGTGCTAACTGTTAGGCTTCTTAAGCTCAAATAAGCTATGGAAAATCAAAGATAAGCACAAACAGCTAATCAACTACTCCTAATAAGCATAAGAAATAAAAATTAAGCAAGGAAATTGAGCAGAAAAGCTAGAAAAGGCAATAAGCTATTAAGCACAAACTGGCAGACCAAACAGTCTAGGGAGGCACCTTTAGGGCTTATTTTTAAGCCCTAAAAGGATCCTTATGGCTTTGGGGCTTGTACTATCTTAAAGTCTGTCCAAGTGGCTACAAGAATAAGCAATTGGAAAACAGTTTGAAATAAAACTAAGCTATGAAAAGGGCTTATTAGAAAGGTTGTTCACAAAGAGTATGCAATTTTTGGTTTTCTTGAAAAGCAACTAGCAATAAGCAGGACTCAGAATAAGCTAACAAATAAGTTTAAAATCAAAATCTAAGTTAAAACAGATTAAGCTTGTCTTCCAATGAGCTTATGCTCAAAGTTTGAAATGCTAAAAACACTTTTAACTATCTGATAAAAGGATTTGAAAAAGGGGATTTAAAACTAGAAAATGACTTAACAAAGTTTTTGACAGAAATTAACAAAACACAAGAAAATCTAAAGGACTCTAATCTAATGCATTTAGACACTAAGAAACAACACTAAAACAACCTTTAAAAGCAGTTTTTGAAAGCTTAATCCAATAAGCTCTTGTGGACTGTTTTATCACCACAGTTAGAGCGCCTGTGCCGAGAGAGAGCTGCGTGCGCGCGCGCAGAAAAAAAAACTTTTTAAACTTAGAAACTAAGAAAAACAGATTCAAAACACTTAGAAATGCTTGTTAAAGATGCCTAGGTAACCCAATGGTTTTTAAACCAGATTTTTACCCATTTTAACCCTTGACCCAAACACCCCTTTAAGTTTTTAATATCAAATTTTAAGGCACATTTAAGGAGATTTAAGCTAGGTTAATGGAAAATAGACAACAAGCAAGTACAGTTAAGCAATATTAAGTATAAAAAGTAAAGGAAAAAGCACTTAAATAAGCAAAAAGGAAATAAGAAGTTTACAAGGCAAATAAGGCAGATTTGCATAAAACTCAAATAAATAACATCAAAGCAACAAGTAAAGACTAGTAAGCATAAAAGTACATAAATAAGCACAACAAAGCAGGAAATAAGCACCAATAAGCATAAGAACAGTAAATAAGCAAAAAATAAGAAAATGGAAAAATTAGGAAAACTCACAAGTACCCTTTCTCAAAACAGGGTAAACAAAGGATTCTATAAGCTCTAGCTTGTCAAAGACAAGCTAGTGGGGTCTTAAAAGCTCTTCCAAGGCTAGCTTTTCTTCGAATAAGCCGAGGTATTTGAGGGGTGACCTTTTTTTATGATTTTTGATTTTTTTAGGACATAAATGAAAACAGACTTTTATAAAAGCTTTTGATGTCTCAAAAGCTTAAACAATAGCGTAAAAACAGTAGTTCAATGACAATAAAAGTAAAATGACAATGATTAAATTAAAACTTGAAAATTAACTTGAAAAATAAAGTGCAGGTATTAAATAACTGATATTAAAATGACATGAAAAGTAAATTGCATTAATAAAAATGGTACAAATTGTTGTTTACAAGCTTTTGACATAGACAAAAATCCGACAGAGTAAATAAGCTACAAGACTACTACTTATACTAAGCTCTCTTCAAGTCTCTTGGTGTGTTTCTTCTGTGCGAGCTTCAAGCATTTGTGTTTGTTGTGTGAGATAAAGTCCCAAAGCAATCTTGACCATTGAATGATCTTGGTCCCCAAGTAAAACGATCCTAACCCTTGATCTATTGTCTTCTTTCTTCAACCAATGGAAACAAAGGGGATTGCGAGCATGTACAAGAGCCCCATGTAAAGTGGGGTTTGGTTTGAGAGTGATAGTTTTGGCTGTGGTGAATAGTAAACGAGGTGGGGGAGACAATAAACAGTATGTGGGGTTGTTTTGGTGGGTAAATGTGTTTTGTGTTTAACAGGGTAAAGTTTGGGAAGTTGGCAAAAACAGTCCCCCACATTGTATGAGTTTGTTGCAATATTGGTCCTTATGGTGAGGAAAGGTATTTGGACTTGCCAGATTTGATCCCTCAGTGTATATGGTTTTCTTTCAAGTTAAGTCCTTTGTGGACTAACGATAGTTAAGGGTTAAAGGGTTTGATGGGTTAACGGTGTTAACTGATTAGACTTATTTATAGGAAATGGGTTGGTTTGTATAATAAAGAAATAATGGGCTTTTGGTCTTCATAATGTATAAATGGGTTGACCCGGCCCATTAGATGGGTACGGGTGGGCCCATTTAACATTTCTTTGGTTTTGGCTTTGTCTTTGACCTTTGACTTTCGGGGTTGACTTTGACCTTGACTGGGTTAACTTTTTGGTAGACTTTGGCTTTTCCACGCTTTTCCATGCTTTTCCATTCCGTGCTTGGTTTTGTCCGTTTTGGCTTGATTTTTCATCTTTTTCTCGGATATTCGTTTCATGCACAATATAGATGAAAACATACAAATACAAAGTATTTTTGGTACATTTTTGTCATTTAAGTCCGGTTTTAAAGGTCAAAGGTATGTGTATTTAGGCACATACCAAAATCCCTCATACTAAACTATTGCGTGTCCTCACGTAATGCTATAAGTAAGCACTTAGAAAATAGAGACTCTTAAATCCCCCTCGACTAATAACCTCGAAAAGTAGCTAAGTGTTCGTCAAGTGGAAATAAAGAATCAATAGCTTTGAAAAGTCCCGTTTTGAGCATTTTTTAAATATACACTTATTCCTACACATATTTTTGTATATTTTTTTCTTTTCATTTTTTTTGTACTTTTCATATTAAGCAACTAACTAGAACGTTTGACTTTCGTTATTTTTATAACTTTTAGGGATCATAGAACAAAATGCATTTTAATCCTAAAATACCCAAAAAAAGATAAATTCATCGTTCTCGACTTTTCACTTATTCCAAACCAATCTTAAAACGAAATCACTGTTAAATATAAGTTAAGATGCTAACACTACTCATATTTGCAACTTGTGAACTTTTCACTCCCGACAATTATTATATTTAGGTGAATGTGCCATTTTGAATTTCAACCATGGATCAACATTTTGCAAAATTCTATGCTTTACGTTCTACCCGAGAATAATGAGTTTGAAGGCGAGATCATCCCATGTAGTGACTTTCGTCTCGGCACATCCCAACCTCATCGGCTAAGTGACCGGGCTTTTGACACCTCACGGAGACTAGTATCGGGACTCACGGACCTTCGGTTTCAAAAACTCTTAGGTTTCTCGTATATACATAGTTTATTTAGAAAAACTTAAAATGAAATAGTTTTAGTTCAAAAGCATATTTAAATTTAAGAAAAAGAGATTTTCTCTATATTTATTAAATCACAT